>SMLS01067736.1:0-58112 GCA_004785975.1 Popillia japonica
AGATGCTGAGCAAATAACTGCTGCTGGACGTTTCAGAAACCGGGCATCAATGATGTTAATATAAATATGTATATATATCGGATATATGGTTCTATTTTACATTATGGTATTTTGTTATGACTTAGTGTTAGGTAGTAAAAGCCACCAATAGTTAATTGAAATATGACAATATATATATATGTATACATATACAGTAGCGGACAAAAGTTAAGCAACTCCATACAAATAGTATCTTCTTTTTAGATAATCAAAAAAGATATCACAATATAACTCAGATATATCATTCTGCGTATTTCAACGTTTATGAATTTCATATGAAGTCTTATATTTTCTAATGATAAACTGAATATTCTAAATAGAAGCGAAAATTTAGGTGATAAAAGTTAAGCAACCGCATCTGTTGCACTTCTGAGAAGTCCTTATCTATGTATTTTATGCGTGTGTGGTGATCCAGTCTTTAGTATGCGATAAGGTTGACCACGTGTTTGACAAATTTGTAAATATTCTTAGCGATTATACCACGAAAAGTGTATTCAATAGATTTAAGACTGAAGATCGTTGAGAAATACGAAAAACGAGAGCCACAAGCAACGTTAACTAAAAAAAATAACATACACAAGTCGATAGTATTACGAATGATACAAAGATACCAAATTAGAGGTACAGTGGCCACTAACGTTCGCTCTGGACGACCGCGTAAAACAAATGATAGATACGATAAATTATCTCTTCGTCAATGCAAGATAAATCCATGGACAACTGCTCAAGAAAAAAAATAGTCTTTCAGTATTGATGTGAGCACACGTCCCATATAAAGACGTCTAGTGGACGGTGGACTTTACAGTCGCAGACCAGCGCGAAAACCTCTGTTATCGCAAAAACAAAGAGCAGCAAGATTGCGTTTTGCGAAGGAGCACGTCTCATGGTCTATACAACAGTGGAAAACAGTTCTAATTAGCGATAAATCAAAATTTAATATGTATAGCACTGACGGAATTTGTTATGTACAGTGTCCCTAAGCCAAAAGATTCAACCCAAAATATTGCCAGAAAACTGTAAAGCAACGGAAGTGATAATGTGATGGTGTGGGGATGCTTTTCTCGTAATGGGATGGGCCTCCTACATCGCATCAATGTCATTATGTGTAGATTTATGTACAGAAATATATTAGAAGATATAATGTTGCCATTTGCCGAATGGAATCTGCCACTTCGATGGCATTTTCAGCACGATAATGACCATGAGCATACTGCTAGGCTCGTCAAGGAGTGGTTAACTGAGCAACGAGTTACTGTTATTTCTTGGCTAAGTCAATCTCCCGATCTCAATCCTATTGAGAATTTGTTGGAGATCGTAAAGCGAAGACTAGGAAACAACAAAAGGTTTAAAAACGCCGCTGAACTTTTTGAGGTATTATCAATGGCAAAAAATTGATTCGCAAATTCTGCACAATTTGATAGTATCTATGCCTTGACGGTGCGCAGATAGTATCACAAGCAAGGGTATGTCACAAGATATTAATATTTATATAAGTTAGAATTTCTTTTTGGCGCCAAAAAAATGAAGTTGCTTAACTTTTGTGACTTATAAATTATATATATAAATATAACATCAAATACGTGTTTTTCTCCTTGTAAGGATACGATCTGTTATAATTGATATTATAGTCGTTAGATTCCCTTCTATTACTTGGTTATTCACAGTAAGCTCACATATTTCGCACAGTAGCTTAAGTTTTGTCCACTACTGTTATTTATTAAATCTTTAAACGTTAAGATTTAACGTTTAAATATTCTAATTACGTCGTTATTGTGAATAAATCTACCTTCATCTATGCTGCCATAATTAATATCAACAGCTAATATACTAGTGCTCGAATATTTCCCTACAACAGTAAATTTGATGATATTTGATATTACAAGATTTATCCATCCACTTAATTTTGTTTCCATTTGTTGCTACGTGATCCGCAGCTACATCGAATTTGCACCATCGCTTTAATGAAGCGCAAGTCTTCCAAATTTATACTTTATTAGCTCAATACCTATTAGTATGGAACAAAATAATATCCTAAAATGAACTCCATATACATTATTTGTAGAACCACCATTTAACGACTGTACCATTTAAAGACGTAGTGAAGATGTCCATGCCTATAAGTACCAGATAGGTTGGTATTAACAGAACTTTGATAACCTTTAGCAATTCAAGAAGACCAAAGATTGAGACTGGAAGTTCTGAAATACAATTATAAATAAAAAACTAAAATTTAGTCGGGTCGAAAAAAGATTCGTTGTCAGTCATAACTACATAGTTGACTCCTTAGTGTGCAATATACACACTTCATGATTTTAAAAGTAATACGATAAACTAAAACACACAACACATATGCGCATATGTACACATGAGACAAAGAGAATTATCCAGCATCAAAGACTAATCGAACTAATGCCGTAAACCTACGGTCCCACGTCCATCAAACTAGGAGAATTGGGCCAGTCGAAGGTGTATCGGTCGCTAAACAAAGCAACAATACTCACATTTCCTCTTTTTTCAACGATTATACGGATATACCGCATCACATAGTTTCACCGAAATCGTATTTTCCGATGAACTACTTCGGTTTTGTGCACTTGGCAGTGGTGCTGCAATTTTGAAATCGAAACAGACCGGAAGTTTGGCACACAGTATGCTTTCGGTAGTAACAAATCTTGAGAAAAACGTACCGAAAGGTCTCCAAATATACGTTTAGCAAACATATGCACGAATGCGCGAATGTAGGTTATGTCGGACGGTGACCGCGGTAAGACTGTCGTGTCTGTTGGTTGCACGCGAACTCCGCCCACGGACAAGTCAACTTCTTAAAACAGGATGATCGGCCTCTTGGACGAGTATCACAATATAATACGGACGTTTGCGGTTTCAGTGGCACTGAAAGAGTAAGATTGGTAATAAAATTGAATGAAAAGTATAAAAGTATAAATGCCGCTATAAAATGAAGTCGGAAAGATATTTTATGTTATAAAATGTAATCGTTGCTTACATAACTTGTAATAATAAAGAAGTCAAACTTTCAAGCTGAGCGATTACGAGAACATTTTCTATTTAACGAATAAATTAATTTCGTCATGCGCAATTTAGCCAATAATGAAATTGGATTAAATTTTGGTAATTTTACACTTTGATTACTTTATACTTTATTTCTTAAAATGCAATTTACTTGGCCATAAATTTATCCATTAAGGGTCTTCACTCGAGTCTCGGCACGAGATACATAGAAAGTACAATAGATCCAGTGCGAAGTCAATCAAGGGAATGATAATGACAATAGCTAACATGCCTACTGATTTTGAAAATCCTGAACAAAACATTTGTTCATCCTGATATGTGTGGATTACAATTTCTAACCCTGTATATTCTATTTATTATTTACAGTAGGTAGTCCATATCATTGTCGGCCTTTCATCACAAAGGCCTTTTTCTTGAGTAAAAGCTTTGATATCTCATTGGTGACTTTTAGTGGTTTATTTGTATGTGTTTTGATGCATGCAGTTCTCTACATAACTTCGCCCGTTCTTCATCATCTACTCCACTTGTGCTTCGAATAAATCGAAAATTCTTTCGAATTATTTTCTTTCCATTGCTGCAAATCTGACGTGCGTTATAATGTATATTTTAATTGGATCAATATATTCACCAATATTGTAACCATTACATCACTATGGTATTCCTATTTGAATTTGTTGTAAAGAGAAGAAATCGAAAAATAAAAGCTGTTAGTAATAAGTGTCTTGACAGACTACTACAAAAGCTGCAAAAATAGATAACTGACAAAGTTTTGCCACAACAAGTATTGAGTCTTGAAATTGCTGGGAATATCACGCAAGATTATAAAACTAATGAGTAAGACTTGAACGTAAAATTGAGTCAAATGGTTATATGTACATGGGCAAGCCCTCCTTCTTTCTATTGTCGGAGTAAGTTCAATCTGTAGTACATACATTTGGAGTTAAAAAGAGCTAATTACTTCTGTGGGAAAACAAACATAATAGATATATGTATGTCACATAGCCATCTACTGGTAGGTGACCAGACCTTGAGTTAATAATTTTTTTCCAACTCAATATCATATAGATACAGAACTTTATTAACAAATCTCTAAGAGTAATTCAATAAATAAATAACGTCTGTTTCATCACGACAAAGGCTAAGGACAAATAAAATACTACATATCAAAACAAATGCGGTTGTTATACTAGGTCTTAATTATCCTGACAAGCATATAAAATCTAGGCCAACCGGATAATGATGAGGTTGTTACAATTTGATTTGATATAATAACGTTCTTGTGGGAATTTTCGGATTCGTGGATGACGATCGTGATTAGAAACTAGGTCACGAAATCCCAAATATTTACGTTTATTTTAGAAGTGTCTTCTTAGCAATAAATTACTTAATTATATTCTAAAATCCTTGGGAAAAAATTAACATCTATAAGAGGTCAAAATTAAACAAATATCGACGAAATCACGTATTAGTTTTAAATTAACTATCATCAAATTTAAATTACACCAATATAAAGAAACCGATATGTGAAAAATATCTTATATGCATAATTTTAATAAATTTTGGAACACGCCTTACATGGAATAGTATATTCTAATTATCCACGCAATACTTTCAAATATGTCTAAACCTATGATCAAATTTAGTAGGAAAATTATGTTTAACTGGATATGATAAATAGAAATAACCACATTGAGATTTAACAGATGGTGTAAAGTCACAACATGAAATAAGCATCCTCTCCTATATTAGGTTATATAGAGCACCTATTAGAATTAATATCTTCTTAAAAGGATGTTAGTAATACAACATGAAATTAGTACTACGTATATAATTAACTCGGCGTAAGTGTTATAAATAGATCTAGAAGCATAGTAAGGCTATTAAATTGATTTTATTATACCCACAACATTAATGCATGTATATGGTAGATAATAAGTACATTAGAATATTCCTAACCCAATTAACTCGTAAGTGTTACTCCACACAGTTAATGTAATATGTACACTACATACACCCATCAAAAGATCTATAGTTAGTTCAATATAATTTTCCATTTCTCCTATATACATTAAGCAATAATAAAAATGTGGAATAAGCTAAAATTGCTTTTCTGACTAGTAAGTAGATATTCCATAGTTACACAAAATCAGGTAGTCAAGATACGAAAATAGTCATTGTTTGGTCAGGGATCTAAAGTTATATTGTAAGTTGAGTGGTTGCTATGGAAAAGTTGTATCGACGATACAGATAAAAAGTACACAAGTAGAAGTACGTTTGTTCAATGTTTTCAACCATTCTTAACGCATGTTTAATAGTAGTGACAATTATGAACAAACATATAAAAGTTATTGAACATTCTATATTTTTAATTGACTTTTTAAATATAGGTTTCACGATTTCTAAATAAGCCGGAGTTATTACGATTAGAATTAATTTTTTACAGCAGAATTAATACTAAACAAGTTTTTCTTTTTAGAAACCTTAGAAACTATGTTCTATAGCCTCTGTTTGTTTTTCGGCAAATATCGAAGTAGGATTTTTCTTAATTCCTATTTCAGTATTTTAAAAAGAATTTATTTATTTAGTTTCATTCATATAATTAATTGCATAAGAAATCGAAATGTACAAGTTTTTAAACATTAATATATTATTATTAGAAAAACTAGTCACATTTCTACTAACAGATAACTAAGTAATTGTAACATTATTTTTTAGTTTAAGTGTTATTTTATGTATTTTTACTTTTTTATTCCAGCATTAGCTAATGGTTTCAATTAGTAATAACTCTAAATTTCTATTACTTTCTCTAAATTATAGAGGCTTCAGTGCTTCGACGACCGACTGGTGGTTGATGCTATCATATCCTTAGATCAATACTTTTTGTAATTCCAAAAATTGCATTGCCGTATACGGGGAAAGTTTTCCCCCACTCTCATCGAGCCGCGAAATCGTATGAATAATCGCAAATAAGTAGTAATTACTTTCCTAGCATGCATAAAAGTCTGAATTATGTTGAACAAATAGAACCAATACTATGTGGATTTCCGGGTGTTGACCGTGTCATGGTTAGTAAAATATATACAGTACAAATAAAAATAAAATGCACAAGATATCCAACAAAAAATTGCAAGTTGGAGTTTTTTATTGATCGATATCGATATCATTTAAATAGAGCCAAACACATACCTAAATGTTAAGCTTTAAATATATGCGATCTTCTAATACGCTTTTGCGTAACATAGAATTAAGATATCATTCTGCACTTATTAAACATCTGCATTATCATATACCTTTTAAAGTGTTTACTGTGCATTAAATAACACCAATATATCCATTTCATTTGCAGAAATTTTTTATTTAATATAAACCTTTACTCTTTTTTAATCAGAAGCATTAAAAAAGTAGTACTTGCATGTTATAGTCAATGTGATTTATATGTAATGGATATCAAGTATATGTGCGCAAAACAAATAATTAAGCATTATTATGTTCATTAGTAGTCTACTACTAGGTACTCTTCGGAACTGCAATAATAGCTTAAATGGTGTTGTAGTAAAAGCAAAATTAGGGCATATGTTTGACCCCCTAAAAGTCGCCTACAGCCAAATTTCCAGCTCTAAATATTGAACGGTTTTCGAGTAAAAAAAAACCAAAGTTTCTGTGAAAATTTTTATTACACGACTGATCATTAACGTACAAAAAAGAAAATATGCAGTTTTTTGAATGCTATCAGAAAAAAAATATTTCCGTTTCCGTCGATCACGTTGATCATTTTTTTTTGTTTTTGTATTTGTATATTTTTTGGACAAAGTAGTCGTTTTGGTACAATCACCAAACTTTTTATAAATCTTCTCTTAGCATCACCCTACTACCTCAATTTTTTCTAGACGATCGAAGTGATACGCCATAGTCAAACTTTTAGCGAAGGAATTCTTACAATACAATTTTTGTTTATTTATAAATAAAACCATAGATATCAACATAATTTTAAGCCGTTGGTAGCATTCTATTATCTATTTTTTTGTCGAGAAGCTGGAATTTTTTTAACTACCAAACACAACTTCTTTCGTGATAGTTGCGTTATTTATATTCGCAAGATATGGTCCTAACATATCAACACTGTAACCATCAATGATGCATATGGTATATGGTTTACATACCCAGACAATGATTTTCTATGAAATTCGTAGTTTTTGTCGCCAAATTAACACGAGCTTGTAAGTAGTATTATGCAGTTTTTTTTTGCAAGAGCCGGAATATGGTTTTCTATTTGCTGCTGCAATACCAAAGCGAGTAGAGAGCACATATCATGCTGAGAAGTCAGAAACAGATTGTTCTCGCTCTAGCTGAAGGAACGATATTATGTAGTGTATTAGAGTTTCCCGTTCAGAGCTTGCATAAAAACAGGATAACAGTTTGTAGGGCGTACGACTTGAGTCTAATTGATGTCAACAAGTTTGTGAGCTGAGTAATATTATATTCTCCCATGTAAGACCGATATACATAAATATGGATTAGCTCATCTAAAAATTTTGGTTTTTATTTTTTTACTCGAAGACCGTTCAATATTTTGAGCTGGAAATTTGGCTGTACACGACTTTGCGGGGGTCTAACATATGCTCTAATTTTCATCCAACAATCGCCGGGGGCAACCCATACTTACCCCGCTACGGCCTTTCAGGACATACTGGAAGTAAGTGGTGATTATGGGAGATTGCAGTTGTGCTTGCTTAAGAAGTGGATACTATGCTGATAGGGTACAGAAAATAATAAATCAAAAAGTTCTATATCAAATAATACTTGAATCTACAAGAATTACTAACACAAGCCCTACACTAATAGATTATATTATTGCTATTAGTTATTACATACTAATATTAAGCATGCTGAACATACAAACTATTTAACTCCAAAAATAATGACCATAACATATTATCGCTCATGCTAGAAGGTAAATTTCAAATAAAAGTAAAACCATTAAGTTTAGAAATTATAAACAGTAGATACAATAATAGCACATATTTTCAAGAAGATGAAAATGGAATGATACCTCGTGTGAAAATGTGTTAGCAAATAAGCTAATGCAGTTTAAATCTTTAATTAAATGTGCAGTGTTATAAAAAGAAAATAGTACTAAGATATGAAAATAAAAATTAGATTATTAGTTATATATAAGAAAAAAGTAAAGAAAAATAATTTGAAGTATAAGACTGCAATACTTAGCGGGGATAATATACCATGGGAAGAATATAAAAAAGTGAGAAATGAGGAAAATATATATATGTATGTATATGTTATTAAAAACCAAAAAAGAACAATATTTTCACAATATCATGAAAATAAACATAACAACAAAGAATTATGGAGAAACTTAAAAATTGCAATACCTGAGAACAATATGAAAAAGAAAATAGAGAAATCTATCCTTTTTCAAAACTGGGAGAAGAAGACGAAAGCATTGCTGAGAAATTCAATCTGTATTTTGTAAGAAGTATAAAGAATATTGTATACGAGGTGAACGTAGTGAATAGTCATGAATATCTACTGGCAAACATTGAAACTTATGAACAATGGTCTAGTTTTAAGGAAATTGACGCGTCTACTCTGAAACAGTATGCTAATAAATTAAAAAGTGTTGGTGAAAGCAAAGATAGAATTTCAACGGGCATATTTAAGAACGTTGTTATGGTTGCAGCAAATAGGATCTTGCGCACTGTGAATTTCTCTTTGCGTAAAGGAGAGTTTCCTAAAGGATGGATATTAACAACAATTATACCGATACCGAAAAAGCCGAAAACTAAGAAATTTGAGGAGTTTAGACCTATAAATACAGTGCTGGTATATATGAGAAAATGTTGGTGTTAGTTGGTAAGGATCAGGTAATTAAGTACTGAGACAGGAACAATGTTAATGTCGAATGACAGTCGGGTTCTCGAACATAGCACTCTTGTGAGACTGTAATGACACTGAGCGCTTTTAAAACTGTTAATAGAACATTCTTATTTATAAAAATTTGCCAGGTTTGGAGCAGTATGGTTTAAATCATATGTACAGAATAGAGGACATGTTAAATATGAAAAATGTATTTCTAGAATATTAGGACAGTATTGAGGCAGTTAATGTTTAACTTATACGTAAATGATATAATCAAATATCTATGTAGAGCCTAAAATTTCTATTTTTGCTAATGATGTGATGTAATGAGGTAATAATTTGCAGGAATTAGCTGACAGTGATCTTAATAGTTTATATATATGGTTGTGTCACAACAACCTGTCATTCAATACTTGTAAATCTATTAAACTAAACTTGATTGCAATGTTCAGATTCAAATATAAATATTACTTCAGAACAAGTTGGTCAAATTAAGTATGTATTTAGGTGTAATTGTCGATGAAAATTTAAATTTTAAGAATCACTGTAACTATGTTATCAGCAAGTTACTAAGCAAAATTAACTTTTTGTTTGGGATTAGTAATTATGTTACTGCTATAATACTGCCACATGTTGCCACATTTCTGTGCGACTGCTTAGCTCAGAACAATGTACAAAAACTACTTAAGTTACATCGATGAGAGTTATATGGAAATGTAATAGACATATTTCTATAGCAATTGCGCTAGCTCTAGCTACTTACTTTAAATATTAAACAACATATAGTGTATAAAATATTAGATTTTGTTTATAAAATAGTTCCTAATTATATAATAGACAAAATAAAATATGTGGGAGATGTACTTACATCGTTACCAGCAAGAAGCTCTAGAAGCTATAACAACCTTTACATTGGAAACTGTAATACTTCCAAATGTTTAAATAATTTATATGCGAAATAGTTAGTAATATTTATAAATTTAGAACCGAAGCTAAAATCATGTTCTATTTACTAAAAACTAAAAGATTCTTATATGATTTTAGCATATAAGGCGCGTAGATATAAGTATTGTTATTTATGTAAAAATAATACATATTTTGTAAAGTTATTAGCTCGCTATGCTAAATAAAGTTACTTACTTTTTAACTAAAACGCGTTGGCCATAGTAAAACAAAAATAAAAATATAACAACTATTCGTATTTCTTCAATAGAAAACTTCCACTTTTGTTAGTTGACCTGTATATTAAATATACACTAATTCATAAAAAGTTGCTGGAATGAATAGAAAGGTTTTCGCGAGAGAAAGGTATTTCCTGCATTGGTAGGCAAGATATACAGTTGTGTTCAAAATAATAGGAGTAACTGTAACAAAAAAACAACAAGTTTTATTACTTAACAATAACTTGAATTTTATTATGTATTTCTTTTACAGCACGTTATTTAGTTCATCTGGTGTTTTTATACACCTGCATACTTTTATTAAAACTATTTAAAACAAAAAAAAACAAACCTTTGTAAAACAACCTAATAACTCACTGTTCAAAATAATGGGAGCGTTTCACATACCTCCATAATTTAAATAAAAAATAGTTAAAAAATCAAAAGGATTAAGAAAATGCATGATTTTTTCAATATTTTGTTGAGTAGCCGCGATTTTTGATTATTGCTTCACATCTACGAGGCATGGAGTCGATGAGTTCATGACATGCTTTCAAGGGGATTTGCCCCCATGCCTCTTGAACTGTGCGCCACAATTCTTGAACGTTAGATGGTCTATGCACGGCAACACGCCTTTTTATGTCTGCCCACAAATTTTCAATGGGATTGAGGTCAGGTGATTGAGCAGGCTATGCTATGACCTCAATCTCATTGACCCGAAACCATTCCCTTGCAGATCTACTTGTATGTTTCGGGTCATTGTCTTGTTGGAATAGCCAATGCAGTGACACATTAGTTGCTCCAAAATATCCACATACACTCATTGATCCATTGTAGTTAGTAGTCCTTCCCCACTGTATCCCCTGCCTCATATCATTATTTTCGCACCACCGTGCTTAACGGTTTTTGTAGTGTATCGGGGATTATATTCAGTATTTTTTGGGCGACGGACATACTGTCTAGACCCTGTTCTACCAAATAGCACCATTACACTTTCATCCGTCGACAAAGTGTTTCTCCATTTTTCCTTTGGCCAATTGACATGATTCTTGGCAAACTGTAGACGCGCCGCAACATGCTTCTTCTTGAAACTTTGCGTGGACTTCGCGCATATAATTTAGCTTCCAACAAGCGTCTACGAACAGTTACATTGCTTACAGCAAGGTCTAAGAGCTTGTTAATTTCTCCAGACCATGCTCTAGGATGGTCTCTGCAGGACTGAACTATACGTCGATTATCATCTCTGGTAGTTTTACGTTTGCGGCCATGCGTTTCGGGCTTATTTTTGTAATATAAAGCATTTGCTATCATTTGATCTGAGCATCCCAATATTTTTTTTATTTCTTTATATGTTGTACCTTCTTTTCGAAGGTTTTTAATAAATTGGCGTTTTTTTTCTCTGCCCGGCTCCACAATAAAATAAATAAATAAAACCCTTTTCCCAACATTTCTTATTTACTTTTTAATACTTTTTAATTTCTAAAACCAATTTTTAAATTAAAGACGTCTAGCATGAAATACACACACTCTTACTTTTTTGATCACCACAAATACACGTTGTACACAGGTGGTAGTAACATCATAAAAAAATATCTAAGCACGAGCGAATGCGTTTTGTTTACTTTAACATTTCCGTTAAATGTAGTGCTAGAAGTTTGCCAGGCTTGCATTTTGCTAAATGTGAACATTTTTTATTTGAATAAATTTGGCATACTCACTCCTATTATATTGAACACAGCTGTATATTTGCCTCCTGCGTTTGGCGATGTCAATGACAGGCGTCCTAATACTACAATAACCTTACCCCATTGTATTATAAATAAACGTATAGTATCAAACTTTCCATAACGTATTAGTGAATGTAATTTTAAACAGTTGTAATTTATAGATATACAAACCTACAGGAATTATATATTATTCTGATAAGCGCATATGTGAGTTCCTTTTTCCAATTCACAAGTCCAAATCACCCTAAATCAAATATTTATCATATAAATTTCTCAGAAAAGTGTCGACTATAAATCTTCCATGTTCAACGAAATAAATTACTTGTAATTGTTATATCAACAAGAAAAGTGAAAGTAAAATATTTAACTAAATAACCAACAAATCAATCAAACTCGTGAATAGATAAAAATGGTATGAAACGACGAATGTACAGCATTCTCTTCCATTACTATATCGTTCTCGGTAAAATAAAAAAGAGGAACAACCAGCGCTATATTTTCTGTAGTAGCAGTTAGACGCGTTTGTTCAGTGGCGCCAGCTTATGTAGCTATATGTGAGTTCTATATATGCGATGGATGATGGTGCATAGGTCGATGGCTTTTGTGGCCCCATCATTGCGGCGCATAACAAAACCACCGGTCGTACAACTACATTGTTCCGAGGAGAGAATGTTACTTACATGTATGGTCATTGCTTTAACAGTTTATCAACATAGGCAATCGAAGTAGATATAGTAGCATACTTAACCTCTAATAACTAGGATATCAAATTGCGTTCGCATACGCAGTAAATTCTATCGCGTAAAATTTTCGCATTGAAAATAAAATTACATAGACAATATCAGAGAAACGCGGGATAAAGTGTATTAAAAGAGTAATAATATACGAATATTGCTACGCAGTGTTTAAAAAAACACAGTAGCCCACATTTGAACGATGAGATTGTCGGTTGTATTAATTATTTCTAAATTAAACTTCGATGTACTGAAAAATAACATCCACATGAAAACACAAAACGTTTCATTTGTAGCACAAATGAATAGGCAAAGAGGGGAAGTTTCAGAGCAGTGCGGAGAGTAACCGCACGGAAACTCGAACGTCCGTATAAAAGCATCTTTGTTCAGTATTATTCAACCGGTCCGTGTGAGTGTCTGTCAGTACACATATACATACTTACAAAATGTCGCATCCAGGTAAGTTTCGAAAACAACGTTCTTTAAAGAAACTAGACGTAATAGTTAGTATGCCGGATTCAGAATAGGAAGCGATCGAATGAAATGTATAAGATACGATAGCTATTTGAAGCGTACCAGCAGCTGCAACTATGAACGTCACCTAAAAAGTATAAAACACTGTTCTGCAAACTGTAACAAACGATACAGCGAAAAAATTACATTTGTTCTAGGTTGTTCGTTTAATCTATATAATCTATCGTTCACTTTACTATACCAAGAAGCTTTTGTCACCGTCTGAAACACGTATTGGGATTATACTTTACCAAGTTCGCCATTGGTAAGAATCGGGATGCCATCTGCTCCTGGCCATGCAAGAAGATGTAAAGCAGAATTGACAGATAAAAGATTGTGGTTATGTGTAGACAAAACAGCCGATCAGCAAAAAAAACGGTGTGGTGTATGTGAATACCACCACATACACCATACCATTTTTACGTACAAAGGAAGAATTTGAACCATCATCCTCTACCTTACTTGCTACCAAAAGAGTTGCAAAATGTACTAAGCGATGTGAATTTTTAACGTGGTGTTGAGCGCATTGAACAAATTTGAAGGTTCAAAAAACTTATTTTTAGTGTTTATTATTGATGGTATAGCAAACATGCTTTCCTTCTTTTAATGCGCACAGTGGTAACTTACACAACATGCGTAACATCTTCAGCATAACAGTTATGCTGATGATATTACGCAGTCATGCAGTAAGTAACGCAATCGTCATCCAATAAATATCTTGTCAAATAATTAATATGTTTTGTATAATTTATTATACAAAACAACATAAAAAAAATCTCACTTACTGAACCTCAGTTTACAGGTTCTATATTTTAATGTTGTAATGTTTGTAAAGTTGCTTTATTAACAAGCTGTTTTCATATAAAACCTACAACTTAGTAAGTACGTTTTAGATTGCAGGCTATTTCTACGTAAATATTGTAGATAATTATCCAAAATTAACGATGGGTACCTGCAAAAGGAAAAGACACATCTAACAGTCGATTAGTTAACTCTTTGTTCCATTGATTAAATATATTAAAGATTACTTTGTGTTTCAGGGATGAACATAAGAGGTATAGAAGTATTTCCATAAGCACAGACAACAAGATTTAAACGTCTGATGATTCGTCACCGTTCACTCTTATCAAACAACTGCGCGGTACATTTTAAGTGTTCAATGCAAATACGTGTGTTACGTAACGAACAGCGGCCGTTGTTGACACATGTACTGAATAACAGGCACAAACACGGCAGCGGTCACTTCTGCCAACCAATTGAAGAGAATACAACAAGCGTAACATTCACATAGCTGATCAGCTAATTGACTTACTCGGCGCGGCAAACAAATCACGGTAAACGGCAAACGTGCGTTTGCTTAAATTGTTCTGTTTGTCTTCAGTCAGTTCGTAGGATGAACTGTATTTTATTGTCTTTCGTTGATATTGATACATTTGCAATGAACGTTAGTGTCACATACATATGTTGTGTGATTCCTGTAATTTAAAAAATATTCACAAAGGTCCGCTATATTTGTCACGTGTTTATTCTTACTTACATTTCCTTCGTATTTCCGACGTAATATATATATATCACAGGTTTGTTAGCGAATGAGAGAGTATTTCAGCAAAATAGAACGCCTCAGCATTACATTGCTGGAGTAGGACAATTTCTGTATGATCACTTTCGCGACCGTCGGATTGGTCAAAGAGGGTCTACAGAATGACCCTCAATCACTTCCTATTAAAACATTAATATTTTGGATCAATATTTGATTCATATAGATTTATAATTACCATTTTTTTTATACAATACATATGTTCTTTTACGACATTCTAATTAGTATAATATCTATTTTATTCTTACAAACTGACTATAACGTAACAAATCAATGCCAATTTTATCGTACATACTAAAGAGTACTTTCCAAATTGATTGTAACAAAGAAATTGCTTGCGATGTCGCAAGAACTTTCGAAAAAATGTACAGGAACAATACGACGATGTTTGCAACTAATTATCATGACGTATCCATTATAGCATAAAGCAAACAAAACCAGCTAGAACTCGTCAACTCGAACGAGAACCGTTCTTCACTGCACGTGGTAGGTCACACCTCTTCGACAAAAGGTAATTTATGAATCGATCTACATAGACATACGTAGGAG
This sequence comes from Popillia japonica, assembly GCA_004785975.1. NCBI lineage: Eukaryota > Metazoa > Arthropoda > Insecta > Coleoptera > Scarabaeidae > Popillia > Popillia japonica. The sequence continues at coordinate 15,224 of SMLS01067736.1, forward strand.
AAATTACGGTCTTTGAATGTTATGGGTGTTGAAGCACTATTGTTGGCTTGTATGGAAGGTATGTGTTATATGTGACCGTGCAAATGATGCTTGTGCGTAAAGCAAGTGACGTACACGGGCCACATAAAATGCCGCCTGTTTCCTTCAAAAGTTTATGCAAATCTATATATGCTAATAATAATATGATAATTGCTTCCATTGTTTGATTATGAAACAGTATGAGTTAAAATGTGCCTTTCAGCACAAAAGCATTTCCAGTTGCATAACAGATGCATCGAACGTTGGATATGCAAATTGCACATAACAGTGGCGTTCGCTAATTTAACAACGACGACGCCGTAACGCATTGAAAATAGAATATATTATAAACTCAGACAATCAAAAGTGTCTTAACTTGAACTATAGTTAACAAGTAAGTTTTAATCTAGTGTACTTCTATAATACACTAGTTCTCGATGAGAATGTTTCCACAGCAACGCTTTCGTTCATCTCACAATAAAAAATATGTGATATTGATAATATTTTTCTCCTAAATTCAAATACGACATCGGTGTTTCCCATCACGCAAGGTTTCCGTATTTGTAACTACGCATTTTAATACTTTACGTTCTTGACTACATAATATACAAAGTCTCTGACTTGCCTAGAAAGTAACAAACGACGGCTACATTTGAATTGTGAGCCATCTCTTTGATTATTCAAACGATCGGCGAGCATATTAGGATTCAATTTGCATTAATAGATTTTTCGGCCGCTGAAATAACCTGATCAAACTGCTTCTCGTGCTCATCGCTAAGTGTTTAAACCAGACCATCGTGTAGGTCCAAAGGATCATCTTACTCTTCAGTTCCCATATTTTGCCAAAAAGATGATGGCAGATCCATAATGCTTTGGTAGTCCTTTCCGACGTTTTGTAAAGATAAGTAGTTGAGGTAATCCTTTAATCTGAAGAAATATCCAGATATTTTACTTCAATTGAGTACTCTAGCAGCGTTATACAATATTAGCATCCAGTCTAATATTACACCGTCATCTTTGCCTCTTATAATAATTACTACATACACAGAATTACGTACTAGATCACAGTAAAAGTGAGAATGCTTCTCTATGGGGACATTTTTGCGGTAGAGTCGCTTGTATTTGCAGGTATGACGGCGTTTTTTAGCATTGCGTATGTTTACTGCTGCACCTTTAATTGGCTCGAATGAGGAATTGTCAAAAGCGCCCTCTATGTCAATGAAAGCGCACAGAGCAATTTCTTTATTCATAAATGTCTTTTTAGTCTTATTGATCTAATTGTGGAAGACAGATTCTGTGGATTTTCCAGCTTGATAAACGAATTATTTGCAGTGGGGTGGCTTTTCTACAAGAATTCCACTTTTAATGAGCAGGTCAATCAGTTTCTTCAATGAGTTAAAGAGGGACGAACTCAATATGAGGGGATGATAAGATTTATGCTCTGCGGAAGGTCGTTTGCCAGATATAAAAGCCACTCTAACTTGTTTCCAAAGTTTGGGAATGTGATTTGATTTTGTTAGAAGTAAATATCTTGCCACTTTTGTCCCACTTCGAAGAAAAGTGACAAGATTTCTTCCCTGTGTCGTAAGAGAGTCTCTAGCTTGAAATGGTTTGTCTGGTAAGTAAAGTTATAAGAAAGAGCAGTTTCCCTCCTCATTCTCAATGAACTTCTATCTGCCTCCTTCAGAAAACCTAAGCCGTTAGATTGACAATTTCGCTTTTTACGTGCAATTTGCGCTATTTACATTCAAACATATTTCGATATCTTCAGTATACTTTGCTATTATTGATAGTAAAATAATAAAGTAAAGACAGTTAAGTGTGCCATTAATAACTGGTCATTCTAATAAAAAGAGAGCTATCATGCTATCAAGCTGTTAAAGACTTTAAATGTATTAAAATTGCACATACATACATATATCGAAGTATTGCGCCTCGGTTAATGTACAAAATTGAGTAAGTAGTCCTTTTTTTTAAATAGTTTAGGAGTTATATATGTACAATTACTGTTATGGAAATAATAATAATAAGATAAGTACATAAAGGTCATAAAAATACATAAAATACTAATTAAAAAAATTATAGAGAATTCTCCTTCTAAATGATTATTTGCACTATTTCTATCCATCTAACAGTCTGTGTGCCTCTACGTACATACATACATATCGTTTATATTCTTGTAATATATTATAAATATTATCTATACAAAATATAAACTCTAATTTTCCAATTACGTAGAACAAAGTAATAAATCTACCTATTTTACTTTTTTGTGATAAATTAATTGCATCAACTACGGAATTAAATTGTGTTGAACATACTCCAAGGTGCTAATCCCATTATCTGTACACACACACTCACCAGAGACATAATAGACGACCAATTACTCTTTCGCATTACTACCAGTACCACTGCAAAACCAGATAAGAATTATTTCATTATATCATGGACCTTTGAAGGAAACTCAAGGACGTCACGAGGCGGTTCTGTCATTCCCTTCCCTTTTCTCTTGTTTATCGCATTGTTTAAACGAAGTACTCCAGCAAGAATAGCGGTAGTACTAGGTATACATAGCAATAGATCTGCAAGGAAATGATGTAATTGTTGAAAGAAGAGAGTCAAGGCTACCGGTTAAAATTTAATTGTGCATTGTATGTGTACCTATTTGAGCAAATGATTTGAACAAGGTTATATAACTATGGATAATTACACGATTATAAATTTATTCGTAAGCGATTGGACATAGTTTACTGAGAATATAAAATTAATCATATTTACTGTACCCAATCATTTGTTCGTGCTGCCAGACTGTTAAATTCAGGAAAGTACTGATTGGGTAGATTGTAAAGTGAATACAGCTGTAAGCTTGAGAGTTTTATATCGCATTGCTGATTCGATGACACTTCCCGTATACCTTAAGGAAACGTATCACAACCAGCAATTGTTATATGTATACCTAATGTTGTCATCAATTTTATTGCTTTGCCTTTGTATTTTAATTTAACTCTATAATATATTATTATTATATACAACTTGTTTACTGAATGTAACTGACGATTTAATATCCGCGCGTGATAGGGGTTTTGCTTCTATCTTAGTCTTGCTGGATTTTAGCAAGGCCTTTGACACGCTGGATCATAATGTTCTCTTATCAATTTTGAGTTACATAGGCCTTTCTACGGAAGCTATCCAACTTTTAACCAGTTATCTATCCAATAAAAGCCAATATGTTAAATTACCTGGTGGCATGTCGGAGCTTATTCTTGTAGAGCGAGGCGTTCCACAAGGTTCTATACTGTGCCCTCTGCTTTTTATTGTTTATACTGCTTTTTTACCATCGACAGTGAAAACTTGCAAAATCTCTATGTATGCTGATGATATTCAACTCTACCATTCATTTAATCTTTCTAATAAGGAACAGGCCTTACATGATATTATGCTTGATTTAAATAATATATCTCAGTTGGCCCAGCGACACATGCTTGTATTGAACCCTTCTAAATCTACCGTGCAGGTTTTTTCTGATAGAAATAGTTATCGCACTCTATGTAATTCCATCAACTTATCCATTAACGGTATTCCGTTACCTGTAGTTAACGAGGCCAAAAATTCGAGTCTTGTAATAGATAGTAATTTTAGATTTAATCGCCAAATTCTAGCGTCTGTTAGAAATGCTTATTATTCCTTAAAGTTAATTTATCCCCACCGTCACTACTTATCTTATAAAATAAAAACCGAATTGTGTGAGTCTTTAGTTCTCTCACGATTCAATTATTGTTCTCCAGTTTTCTACCCTTGCCTAACTCAGGATATTTTACGTCGAGTGCAACGTGTTCAAAACTCATGTATTCGTTTAATAATCGGCATCCGCAAGTATGAACACGTGAGCCATAAGCTGCTCGATCTGAACTGGCTGAGTATGAATAATAGATTATATATGCAGGCTGGATTGCTCTATTTCAGTGTCGTTGTCTCCAGGGCTCCATCATATTTATATATTGTTGGGTGTCCCTAATGACACGAAATAAAAAAATATGAACAATTTAAGAAGATCCAGATTATAATGTGATTAAAATTGTTTTTACAATGGTTATCTAACTAACCCACCCTCAACCCTTACCTGTAATTTCCCAATGTAATTAAATGTGTGTGTGTGTGTGTTTTTCGTATCCAATATCCTCTTGTGCGCGTTACAAACTCCTCCCTGCCGTTTTCAATCTTGTTTTTCTTTTCCCGGGTTTTCTTCACTGTTCACTAGTTTAATTTTGATGTTGAAGGTCTAATTGGCACTTATTAACTTTTACTTGCTTTAAAATGTTGTATTTTCGTTAAAATCGGTTTTCGTGACTCGTTTTGTATGTCAGTCGTCAAAACTTCGTAAACAACTGTCCCCTCCCTTTTGATTCTCCGTTTTTTCCAGGCCTACCACACAGTAAATTTCCAAATGTACTGCTTGCTATTTTTCAAAAATGATTTTCGTAATTCCAGCTTGAATTTCATGTTTGTTGAGCCGAAATGGATGTAATTATGTGTTATATGTGTTTGTGATGTGTTTTTACAATAAATTTTGAGGAATAAATTTTTTCACATTATAATCTGGGTTTTTTAATTTTTCCCCGTGCACGCCGTTGGCTGGAGTTATTTCTTTTTTACTAATTAATAATTAATTAATTCATATAAATGTTTAATTTAATTTAATTTATTTAATTAATTTTTTTTTATTATTATTTGAATTTTACACTGCTGACATGAATAAGGAGATAGTATGAACAATATCAATAACATCAATAATAACATAACAATATATAATAAAATTAATTTCCGCACTGATGTTCTTCACTTGGGCCTGCGGCGCAGGGATTTTATTACCATTCCTCTTCATAAAACTTCTTTATTTCAACGGTCTTTCTCTTATAACATCTCGAAACAACTTAAGTGAGGAAATTAAAGATTATTCATTAGGTAAATTTAAGGTGTGGATACGGGCTTCGTTACTCGCCAGTTAGTGCTAGCCTTGTCTCTTTTGCGTTTTTTGCTTGTCTTTGTCGTTAAAAGTGTGCTACTCAGCAGCTCTGTTTCGGAATGCACTTGCTATTTTGCTTATTCTTCATGTAACATATGTAGGTATATTTAAAAATTTAAAATTACTTGGCAGAATTTCTAGCGTTAAGTTAGTTTGTAGGCTTTATTTCGTGTTAAAAAAACCGCTTCCTTGACAAAGGCTGCATGGAAGATCATAACCTTGTGTTATGAATGCAGCCTTTTTGTTTGGACTACATAATGTAATTTCTCAGTAATATATAATATAATATATATATATATATATATATATATATATATAATAAACAGTATTATTATTATTATTATGTACGTTATTAGTATTAATATTATTATTTCTGCACTTAGGAACAGTCTTATATTTGTTTGTGGCTTCCCCTATATCTGTTTTGTTGATCTTTAGGGAATAACTTTACTTTACTTTATTTCAATGATAATTATGCGAAAAATAAAACTAATATAGGAAATAGAGCCCGTCAGTAGTGAAATGAAGAAATAATATTCAATTTAAAAAATTGATTCCTGCTTGATTCTCACTTTAATTAGCAGAAGCAAATAGTTGATGTATTAGTAGCACTCGGATGTGCACTAAATGCATCATACGACCACTTTCTAAATCTCCTCTTCAAGGATATATGCAGCCTGATTCAACATATACTGCAAAGCGATCGTTTTGTCCTCAGCATTGTTGTAGTAGCCAAGACCACGTAGCTGCTTTTTCAAATTAAGGGAAGATATGGTAGTCACTGGGCGTTAGGACAGTACTGAAGGTAATTGTGGCCCTATTGTAAAGCATATCAAATCGAAACACAAAAGAAGGAATCCAAAAACGTATCTATTGAAACTATTATATTGAAATATGGACAGAAATTCTGTACAACATTGAGGTAGAGGCTTTCATATAAAAGTAAAACGGGTAAATAATAACTAGCAATAAGTAAATTCATATAAGTAGCAAAATTTACAGTATTACAAAGAAATCGAACAGGAAATCTTCTAATCTAATATTAAGCAATATTTTAATGATAAATAATCTTTCATTGCCGATTACGATTGACGAATCTAATATCAACTGCGTAAATCATTGCAATCTTTAGTCGTACAACAAACAAAAATGAAGTACAAACAATTTTTTCCCTAATGTCCTATTTATAGCACCATGACCTTTTCTTGTCATCATAGGGTTGTGCCGTGACTGTCCTACTTTCATTAGTGTAGTCATACTTCTAAAATATTGCCTAAGGGAACTGTATCATTCTTGCTAATAAGAATAGATTTGTCTAATAATGTGATCGGTTTCACTGGAATGATTGGCAAAAATGATACCTATGCTATTTTCAAAATCCCATTCTGTGAGTGGCATAAACGTGATTTGCTAACGTAATACCGATCGCGTAAGTAATAGCCAATTAGAAGAAAATAGGGTAATAGAGTATTATGTCAGGCGATTCGTGAGATGTAAAATTATTTATGTTAATATAAATATGTACTTCGCTATAGTAATCAATATTTCAAAATCTAGAAGCACACAGCATTACATCGATCATAAATTCTTAATAAAACTACAATGTTGTGTTTAAAGATAATAATGCATGACAATATTTTTGACAAATATGCTATGACGCCAGGTGGTCCTAAATTTTAACCGATTCAACGTTGTATACAAAATTTATCAGTTGCGAATATTAAATCATTTTTTAAAGAAAAGTGGCCTTTGATAAACATAATTAGTTATATTTTCAGTTAGTTTCAAATTATCAGTCATACTATATCAGCGCCTAACAATTTATTCTTACATATTTATTAGCTTACAGGCAGTATTTATAATTATCAATAATTATTTTTTTCTATATAGCCTAAGCCTAAAAGAGGAAACAAATAAATTTATAAATATCCATCTACTGCATAAATATCATATATTATGTAATTTAATAACGTAGTATAACCACAAACTTCCTCTTTAAAAAAAACATCATTAGAAAACAGCTCGAACGAAAATTATATGTTTGCACTTTGAATTAGGATCAATTTGCGATGCAAGATGTACTCGCCGTTTACTTCGTTTCCATCCAACCATCGTACTTCTCGTGCTCGATCTCGTTCGAAAGCATTTTTAGAGCGATGTCGTAATTCTCTCGCGATAATTACGTAGCTCTTGTTTAATTATCTTCCAATTACGTGCAGTATACTAGTAGTAATGTTAAAATATCCTCTGATCGTTTAAGGCGTGATTATTTCATAATTTATCCGCACGAAACTGAGAAGCGGCGAATTTAAAAAACCTTTCAGCCGATGCTTGATCTTGCATATTTGGATATGCTATTGCACAAGTAGACGGACAGATGTGTTTACGCAAAATATTTCTGATGCTTCGAATTACATATTTTAATTCTTAATTTCTTTAAAAATATAAAAATATAAAACGAGAGAAACCAATTCTGAAAAATTATAAAAATGCTACAATTAATAGAAGCTATGATAAATAACTAAATGTACACACATTTCGATATAGGTATACATTGTAGGCAGTATTGAGAACTTATAGTTAGAATAAAATTCCGATTGCAGGAAAATAATCTAAAAAACGTAGCTGAGCTTATTTGTTGTCTTTGGACAATAACATTTTGTTAAGCTAAGTAATTCTGTAAGACAACATTTTGACTTAAACATTTAACCATTGTTCAGTTTAAATGAAGCAATATATGAGGTTACGTTTAAAACGTATTACATATTTAGTCAAACTACATATGTAAGTAACAAATTTAAAATAGTGCTTCAGAGCATTTTCGTCATAACAAAAGGTATCATAATACGTACTTCAACTACTGTACGTTGGAAAATCTTCGAATTATACGTGATCGCCTACATAATTCTGCTTAATGTCTTACAATTCAAACCATCGCACAGAAAAACAATTCGAACAATAAAATCGTGACGGGTTTGGCATGCGTTTGTCCAATCCAATAGATTTTAAGATAACTCAAAATCTATTGGATTGGACAAAAGCATGTCAACCCCCTCACAATTTGATAATATATGCTAGCTCTACTATTTTCCCTAACGTTCAAATTTGTGTAGGTACCTTAAAAATGTGGTACACACATAAAAATTTTACGGAGTTAAATTAAACGGGGTTGTAGCTTTTCTGAAAAAGAGTTAAACTCTCACCAACAATTTGTTAAAATAACACCAAAAGGAATTATTACACACTTTTCGGAAATGTTTCTAACTACACCCCCATGCAGTTAGAAATTTCCAACCCCAAAAAATAGAAATTTAATATCTTTCGACGGTGTTACGCATTGTTTGGCATCAGGCACAGATAGTATCAACACCAAACAGAAAAAAATATACCAACTTTCGGTGTTGATCAATAGTTGTGCAACAGAAGGGAGTTAACGCAACACCAAAATGTGAATTAATAAATCGTTATATTGAGATTTTATGTAAGGATGTTAAAAGAATTCCTCAATCGGAAACTTAATTCCTTAAAGTTGTTAAAAACGGAAAACGGGGGTTTTTGGTGCATTCGGTTGTGTTTCAGTGAGGTGGGGTGATATATTTTGTTACCTACTGAAGCGAAAACATGAAATACATGTTTATGTTTTTAGTAGAAACTTTGTTTTTTATGCTTTACTTTTCCTTTTCTATTTTCTTTCTCAATTTATAAAATGCATTTTTTAATCGATTTTTATTTGGATTGCATAAATTAGTGAGCCTCACGCCATGAAACAGTAGTATGAATTCAATAGCGGAATTTAGCTATCACTGTAAAAGTGTTCACGCAGTACAGCAAGGGGGTTCATCTAACTGCGACACGGGGTTCACGCTACACTTAACGGAGTGCTTGTAACTTTATAAAGGAATTTATCCAACTCTGTAACGGAGTCTAGCTAACATAAACTACGGGTATCTTAACTCTGCAATGGAGTAAAGGCAACTCCAAAATCAAATAATTTCATCCTCATTGGGATATGAACCAACTTCGCACAGAAGAAATTTTACATTGTAAAGGGAAACTTTATGCAAAAGTGTAATTTTGCTCCGAATCTCGGATGTTAATATTAAATTACACAACTCCGTTGCGATTAACTACTTGTGCATTTGGTCGCGAAGGAACTACCAGACGGTGAGACGGTATTTTTATGTGTTTAGTAGGAATGTACAGTGTAATCATATTACTTAAGCACCGTAGTAGTTGTAACAATTAAAGAACTCATACTTTAACATTCATAAAATACCTCTCCATGCACGGTCCCACGCAAGTACATAGTACCTACAAGCTTTCTACAGTTATTTTACTACCACTCTTATTACAGTAGTGTACCATAAAGAAGTTCTAATTTTTTCAGTAACTAAAAAAGAGTATCCATGTGTAATAAATCGAAGATGTTTCGTGAACCTGTTAAATGATAGATTCTAACTCGTAACAAATAATTATAAATAAATAGCCGCTACGAAGAAATATGTCAACCTGTTCTTATAAATTAGAGGACGGGTGTTAAAACCGCACCTTAGTTTCCATCGGAATCATTGCACTGTCGAAAGTATAGGAATGCCAATGGCTGAAACAGGTTCTTCCCCGCAAGAAGTACGATCTTTCGTTACCCTTGTTAATCATGCGACCTCCAGTCCTCGTAGCACGCCACAGAACTTATTTAATGAGTTTGCTAATACGACCACAACAATTTCACGGCTGGTGAGTTTTCAAATACTTCGACTTATTGTTAGAACTGCGTCTAATATGTGAGTTGACTAGTAAATCTTTCCTATACTTAAGTTTGTCCTGCAAATTCTGTGGAATTATCAACCACAAAGGAAGAATTAGTAGCAAACATTTTAATGTAAATAAACTGTACATTACCTATGCATAACGGCTTATTAAGTAGTGCTGTCATTTACATATACGTTAGTATTAAATTGTTATTTGAAAGAAAAATAAATTCAGAACGCCTTTATCCAATGGTAAGAGTACTAATCACCAGTAATTAGTTCTAGTTTCTTAAGGGCAATGATGATAACCAACTGATTAGGATTTTCTCCTGTGATTTATTCTATATTTATAATTCATATTAAGACGACAAGGTCTAGTTTGTCATACTACTTAGTACGTGTCGATGTTTCCACATGTGCAACGCCCTCAAAATATAGAATCAATTAAAGACATTATGGTTATAGAATCTCACTGCAATTTTTAGCTTTTTTTAAATCTAAACTCTAATATTTCGACTTGAAAGGGGAACACCAGGGTTGTCCGACACGGATTTTAATGAATCTCAACTATGCTATACAGGAACCTTCCCTTAGCAGGTAGGTACGAGCTTTCATCCTAAAGCACACTAATTTCTGAGAAAATCAACATTTCATTCCTTTATATCGATAATGTTAGTTTCTCAACAAACAAGCCTTCGTAGCCCAGTTGATAACAACTACGCCCGCCTCGCTGGTGGCTTGCTTTCGATTCCTGCCAGTGCATTTGTTTTTTCAATCTTATTGTGCACAATATTAGCAATTATATTTTATACAAATTATTCATAAATGATGTTTTTCGCAGTGGTAGTTTTATTATTCCAAAATAAATTGGAAGCAAATCTGCACTATGACTTTTACCATTCTTTTAAAACGGAATAAAAATGCTCTTTGGAGAAATAATATTTAGGTATTAGTTAAGCACATATATGAGTAAAGCAAATGAGAATATGTTTCAAAATCCCGAACAATTTTACTCACGAATGCACCCACACTATATGTGGGAAAGACCACACGACAACTATTATTTACATTCGTACATATAATTAATGCTAATAATGGCGTTTTGCTTGTGTACAGAATCCAGATGTTTCAGTAGATGTACGAAATTGTGGCCTACAGTATACTTGAGTGTTCATTACCCAAGTTACCGCCAGATGTTTTAACGAGGTCATTTTTTCACGTTCGTTTCGATGACACAACCTTTATTTTGTTATGTCAGTGTTAAAACATCAAACATTTTATGTCGGTTGTGTGAAAACGGAAAGAATATTTATCAAGGAATTGTAGTATACGAATTTTTTTTTTACACTTTTTTTTAATATGTAGGTTATAGTGTATAAATTATTAGTTAGTAACATTGACATGGTGTTAGATGTTACATATGGATTAATACATACATATTTATTAGATGGGTTAATAATAAAAGCAGGCTTTTTAGAACCACTAGTAGTTGACTATGAAATAATATGACGATGTGTGCTATTTTTCTCTGTAGTACAACATTACATATGATACAAGTAGGTACATGAGGTGGAATGAAAAAAGTGTCAACTCCAAATTCCGTGTAATTCCATACTAAATGCAACAAAACTGAATATAAATCAAAATCAATTTTTCATTTTTACTAGATGGAAAACTAAAAATACTTTCGCCTATTACCAAGTCTTTACAAGTCCTGTATCTGTATCTGTGTTCTAAATTTGGGCCGTGTTGATCCTTAACAAATTTCGTTAACAAATATCGACCAGCTTTATAACTCCAAACAAGCACTAAATAACATTCCAAAAACTTAACACCAAAAAAGAGATTCTTTTGGCTTTCCCTTGACTATTGGCTAGCTTTAAAGTAACTCTTAAACTTTAATTTTGGTCGAATTCAGGCTTCTAAATGTGTTCTATGGACATGTACAGCAAAGTCAGTGAGACCCAAGCAAATTATTGTTTAATGATTCACAATTAATCTCAAAAGGGACTCCAAATTTATTAATAATTATTAATTGACACGAATTAATTGTCAATTTTATTCCACTGACGACGTTGTAACGAAAACCAAATTATATTATAAAAGTTTTGGAATAAATTTGATCTTTATTCGAATTAGAGTGTTGTAATTGACCCAAAGGTGGAACAAATATCAGGAAAATAAGATAAGTACAAAAAGGCCATAAAAATACATAAAATACACTATGACTTTTCTTGTTACTATTTCTTACTACTGAAATACAAATACACCAACCAAATTTTGTACCATAATCTTAATCTTATTCAAAAAGACAATAACAATGTATTCTATGGGAATCTAAAAACTGCGATGTTAGTAGCAAAAATTTGGAAACCCTAGTTCGTTTACAGTTAGCACGTGAGTTCCTCGTACAATGTCGTCAGCAGGTTATCGCTCATTTACTGTACGATTTGTATGATATAAACGAAATTAGACGATGATTATCATTATCGAGACAAATCTTATATGGGGAAGTAACCCCATCGATACAAAAGCTCGTTTTTTACCACAACCCTAAAAAGCTTGATTATTCATTATATATATAAATATAACTTTCTTCACGAACATAAAATTAGTATTGCCACCTTGAGTGTTATTTATAGTCGTCCGATATATGTATAAAAAACTATTCACGCACCGCTTAACTGACAGAAGAACCCAACTCAGTCTATGGGAAATAAGTTTCACTCTACTTTATTTGCTGGAATTATTTCACTACATATATACGACAGAATAGAATTTCGGACAACATCAACTCGGAATCTTATGTTAATTTCAGAAAGTACACATAAATTAAGACTTCATTCAAATAACATTTCTACATGAGACGATTTTCTTCTTTTACGTCTGGTAATACCTTACAAAACGACCTAGGTGATCTCAATCTACAAGGTTAAGCGGTATATCATCGCCTTCCTGCAATATTGAACATGTGAAGCTGACTCACATATATGCATACAAATGGTCAGTTTATAAGATTACCTGCATAACCCATACACATTCACGGAGCATACTACAAATATATCTCCAAGATAAATACATATTACGATTGGTGTGTCGATATAATTCTGATTTGTATTTATTCTAGTATAAAATGTTTTTATCGCTTTAAATAATATTTCTATAATTTGGGTAGAATTGGATAAATAAATATCATAATTCATATTTAAACTACACTTCTGTCGAAGGTGGGTATTATACGAATATATTTTTAATTTCTTACGGATTTTTTTATTAACTTTTTATTAATTTCGTCACTCGAAAATTGCGATGCGTTTCTTGCGCCCCAGCCAAGTGTCTAAAACAAAATATTACCTGATAGACAGGAGATTAGCGCAATGTGTTGATTAAAATAATTCCAAAGTAGGTAATACACAGACAAACTAATATACTAATTATACTTTATTATAAATTTACACACATTTAAAAGTAGTTTGCTTCTTCAGTCAGTAATAGTATTATTGCGACGTTAAAAATGTTTTGGCTTTAACTTTAGTTATTGTTATCACACTGTTATTTTAAATACAAGACTGTGTAGGTATACCATACACTTCAACATGGCGTGCGACACAAGTGCTGTGGTGAAAAGTGAAAGTTAAATAAATTAAAGAAAAATGAATTAATAGATATAATCATTACCGGAAAATTACCCGATCAAATGTGTGAAAATGAAGAGATAAAGAAAATGTTAAACTTAAAGCAATGGCAACTGGAACCAGCCTGCCAAACAAAGGTTAGTGAGTGTAAAAATAAACTGTGTTTGACAACGATTGAGTTAAAAAAACGAGCAAATTAAAATGTTAAAAAGAATGTTCGAAATACAAGAAAAACGAGCAAGCGATCAAGAACTACACTACTTACACTACTTAAGGATAAAGTAAATACTTCAAAACAAAAATTACAAGTACCAGCAAAAAACGAAAATCAAAACAATGGTAATCAAAAACAAGACAGCTCTAATGAGAATAACGCTCTCTATAAGGAAGTAGTGCAACAATCCTTGTCGTCCAAAAAGATAAACAACTCAAAATGGCGGAAAACACTATGAAAAAGGACGGATGGGTGACACAACAAAGAAGAAAGAAACCTATTTATGGAACAGCCACAAATATGCAAATTAAGGCATCGATTAAATATATAGATTTTCACGTGTATAGATTGGAACCGCAAACTACCGAAGAGGAAGTTAAAAATTATTTGCAGTCGAACGAAATAACAACAGTCAAATGTGCAAAAATGATTTCAAAATATCCGGAGGAATATGCGTCATTCAAGGTATCGGTACCTGAGAACTTAGCAGATAAGATTCAACATCCAAACACCTGGCCTCGACACACATGTATAAATCGTTTTTTAGATCGTCTAGCAAATAATAGGCAAGAAACATCAATAAACAAAATATATACAATTTAAAAAGTGCGCTACTATTTGTTATGAATATACAAAGTATTAACAAAAAATGTAATGATTTAGAAATATGTTTACATAATCACCGTGCAAAAATAATTTGTCTAACCGAAACATGGGCTAGGAAGAATGAGGTGGCAGTACGAAAGATACAAGAATATAAATACGTAACAAGCTTCAACAGGACGCTAACCCATGGTGGTGGATGTGCTATCTGGTCACAACCAGATTTGAACATTGACCCGATTGATGTCTCAAATTTTTCAGTAGAGAAAAATTTTGAAGTATGTGCCGTGATGTTAAACTATAAATCCGCGAAGATTATTATTCTGAATATATACAGGTCTTCCTCTGGGAATTATAATAATTTTGTGCTAGCCTTAAATGCTATATTAGAATTTTTGTATAACCCGGGCTATTATATAATATTAACTGGAGATTTCAATATCAACTGTATACACATTAATGAAACTTATCTTCAGTCAGGACCGGCTCGTATAGACGACGGTTTGGACTTGAAAATAAATTTACTTTTTGCAATTATTTACAGAATGTGTCCTGGGATGATGTTTACAATGGCTCCACTACGGAGGATAAATTTAATATATTTATGTCTATTTTAAGCTATTATTATAATATTTCTTTCCCTTGGTGCTATTGTAAAACAAACAATAGCTCTGATAGATGGATTACACCAGGTGTCCTTGAATCCAGCTCAAAGTTGAAAGATTTGTATGTATTACAAAAAAAATACCCAATATTAAGTGAAACATATAAACAAAATCGGAAAGCTCACAAGAACTTCGTAAAAATAGCGAAGCAAAATTATTACAGTACACTTATTATGCAATCGGACAATAAAATTAAATTAACTTGGAATATTATCAATAATTTAACAAATAACAATAAAACCAAACAGGATATATCTGGAATTGTAGATAACGGTAATACGATTAACTCTCCACACAATATTTCCAATGCCTTTAATCATTTCTTTCATGATTTACCGCACTCACTAAGTAGGAATATCAAAGATACTCCATTGGAAGATAGACACTTATTATCTAATGAATATTCTATGTTTCTATTTCCGTTTACGGAGGCAGAAACGCTGTCATTGTTCAATAAGTTGAAGATCAAAACCTCTCCAGGGTTGGATAATATACGCGGTGAAGTTTTGAAAGAAGTTAGGCATCTGCTTGTTACTCCAATAACAGTTTTAATTAATTGTTCTTTTGCTGCTGGTGTTTTTCCATCATGCTTCAAAACTTCGAAAATCATTCCATTCCATAAAAAAGGCGATCGCAGTAATATGTCTAATTATAGACCGATCTCATTGACTTCTACCATTGGGAAAATTTTAGAATACGCAATGCTGGCGCGGCTCCTACCATTTTTAGAAAAACACAAAATTATTTCTGAATGCCAACACGGTTTCAAATCCGGAAAATATACAATTACAGCGGTTTCTGATATTTATACTGTTTTTACTAGGGATGTGGAGAACAAGCAGATGCCACTTGGCATTTTCTGCGATTTAAGCAAAGCTTTTGATTGCGTCAACCATGATTTGTTAGCTTACAAACTAGAATTGATGGGGATTAGAGGCATTTCGCTCGATTGGTTTCGCTCATATTTATCAAACAGATTTCAATTAGTGGAAATAACAGCAATTGAGGATAGTAAAAAACAAACATATCATTCAAATTTATTACCAGTTACAGTAGGCTTGCCTCAAGGTGCTGTTCTGTCTCCGGTCTTATTTTCACTGTTCATTAATGACATTGTTTCTTTTTTGCAAGATTATGAACTAATAATGTATGCGGATGATATTACGGTCTTAGTAAATGATCAGACCAATTCTATCCAGAATAAAACCAACTCTGTGTTGTCCCTATTAAACAAATGGTTTGCCTCAAACAAACTATTTTTAAATACTTCTAAAACAAAATACGCGAACAGCACACCTCAATTTCATCTCAACATCGGAAACACGGCAATTGGAAACATTTCATCAATTAAAGCTCTGGGTATAACGTTTTCCTCCAACTTAAAGTGGTATAATCATATAGAACAAGTCAATTCCTGTATTTCAAAGTCGATTTACAAACTTAGACATCTCAAATGCATTGTAAGATTGGAAATACTGAGAATGATTTACACAGCTGAGATTGAGTCACGCGTACGATACGGCATAATTGTGTAGGGCTCTAGTACGGATGCTACTAGAATCTTACTATGTCAGAAACGAGCCCTTCGCGTAATGACTGGTACCTTGCCGACAGCTTCATGTCGACCTTTATTTAGAGAACTTCGGTTATTAACAGTTGTGTCGCTATACAGTGTGTCCAAGATAAGGATCCTAAGCATGGGAATCGCAGTATCTGTAGGAGATACAGCTTAGGTTAAATTAGGAAAAAGTTGCGTTCTTTGAAGATTATTTACATGCCGTGTAGAAATTTGAAAAATTTTCATGGCCTACTGAGATATTTGGGAGAAACGGGAATTTGACTCTTCTTCTTCTATCCAATCTATTGACCTAGGAAATTTCGATTTACATAGAAAATTTTGATTTACAAATCCAAGAACTTGCAAAGCGAGAGAAAGGGTTACTGGCTTACAAAGCTTGTTGGATTTGGCTCAATATCCTTTATTTCTTGTATAATTTAATTTAGTAATAGTTGTAAGTTACCCATGGAGATTAATATACCATATATAAAGTAGAGGCTGCTGACGTTTCCACAGTAGGTACTGGAAAGTTACATGGAGTAATACTCGTAATTTAACTTCCCATGAAAAACAATAGGTCTTTCAAAATTTTCATAAACTTCCGTCCTTTCAGCTATAATTTCTGTAAGTTACAACCTTCGACCAAAATCGTCTGCTGCAGGTAAATTAACGAAATATCGTTTACGCGGATGAAACTGTTGAGACTGTTCTAATATTTTTTTTATTCCACCTCCAGGCATAGCATAATCTGTAGTAAGCGTCTGATTGAGTTTATGGCGTTCATGTCTTTGGTCATTTTTCAGATAGTCACACAACGATTGACATTCTTCAGTTAATAAAATCGTCTTTAATACTGTAAATCTACTTAATACTGTAGATCTACTGATTTGAGGTAAGTTTTGATGCCGGTTCTTGCATTCAACTTGTCAAACTTTAGATTAGGTCCTTTTGCGATCATCGTATCCCGTAATTTTAATAATTCAATTCTCTGAATGTTGGGCAAATTTATTTTTGTTTATCTCTCTTTATTTTATGGCAGACCGTCTTATTTTTCTTGTTTATTATTTAGGAGAGTTACGATTTTCTAAATCAAGTCTAAGCTAAGTGATCACAAGTACAAATCGCACAAATCCAAGAAAATTCATATGAAAGTATAAGTAAGTATTTATATACATTTTAACCTATCCAATCGTCAACTTTAAATTTCAAACCGGTTTCACATAATTCCAGTTTGTGCAGTGCCATTTTTGTATGCTGTATAAAAAAATATATAAAAAGAAATTTTTAAGTACCTAATAATAAAAATTAGAAATATTTACATTCGAATAATAATCAAGCTTATTCGAGCGCTGTAATTACTTCATTTATATAAAAAATCTAATATTTTAGAGTTTTAATTACAACTTACATTTATATTTATCTCTCCAAACACTGTACTGCTTGTTATGTCATCAATTATTTTCAAACACATTGTGCGGTACTTCGTGACAGCTTAACGGAATAAGCTCATCCGTTCTTTTATTAGGCGCATATTCTGGATAATTTCTTTAGAACAACAAACAATTATCGATTTGCATGTAAATACCATCAAACGTGGTCCCAATGTGCATACTAAATAATCGAATTAATATCCCGAATGCGGATCACAAGGCGGCGGTTTCCCTTGTGTGGTATTACATCATAAGAACTGCGTGTGCTTCGTAATGTTCTAATTGCGAAAGTTAGTCAAACCGGAACGCATTGACTAACACCAAAATCCAAACCTTATCTGAACCTATACGCTACTTCTGTCTTACTACCCGTGTTATCTTCCAAGATATAGAGGCTGTTTAATTTCTACATTAAAAGCTATTGAAACTACATTTGCATAAATTCAATTAAAGGATCTTAGATCAGATGTGTCACGGTCACTAGCGTAGAATAAAATTACTGGAAGGTGAATGCTCCAATTACCATTTCGATTTTGTTGTTAGAGATTGTCGTTTGTATAACCTTCATAATTTTCATTGTCAATGCAAAGTTACATCATTTTTCATTAAGTCGCTGTAGGATCTCCAGCTAGTATCTAAATGTATTACTTTCAAGTTCACAATACCACTGTATACACAAGTTTCGGAATTAGTAGCAACATATTCGGTCTATTAATACATATTACTAATATGTATCTATGTACATTCTGTCGAGTAAAAATGACGTAACCAATTAATAAAAATACGTAATGTATTAACAAAACATTCTTTTAATAAAATTAATTAGACCAAGATGCTTATGATAAATGATATAACATTTATATATCAATCAGTAGCGTGCGCTAAATTCATATTACGACTACGTGATATGTAACTGTGTTCTTTTTTCGCAGTTTTGGTCAATTGAAAGACTCCTTAGAGTTTACATCTGATCAGTTTCTACTCGTCGGTCCGCTGTATTAGAAATTGGACGGAATCTACAATGAATTTACTGACAAGATGTTATGAGGTTCTTTCGCTCAAACGTGCCAAATGTATCACTTTCCGCGAAGTAATGGATTATGTATGTATAGTCTGTGATGTAGTAATTCGTTCTAGTTTCTCCGTAGGATCATAAAGGTCATACCTAGAAAGCTTACCGGCATCGTACACCTATATACAGAGCTTTCATTTAAAATCAAAACCCACGTGATCTCTGACGTAAGATGACATAAATAATATGTTGGTAAAACAAATAATGTTCCTAAGCTGTCTAACCGGTCTAACATGAAAGTTGCAAGGTTGGTATTTGACAGTTTTTCTCCGCATCTGTTCGCCTCGTTGTTGTCATCTTTATTTTATTCCTGCATTTTCGTTAATTGTCATAAAAGTTTTTCTTAATCTACCAAGAAATAATTACAGAAGTGGTACACGAGATGATAATAGGAATTGGAATTATTCTCAACAAAGTTGTATTGAGCAATTCACTGAGGCGTTCCCAGATTTTGATATTGATTACAATGCACTGAAACACCGCAGGCATGATATAATTTATCGTTTTGAAGATAGACATTGCTTTTGCCAAAATAACCCTACTGGCAGACCTACATAATTAACCGAAGATGTTACGCAATTTAGAAGAACTTCAAGCAGTTATATGAGAAGAAATAAATATTATCACAATAGAAGTGCAAAATGTTTTTGAAAATTTAAAACGCAGAGTAAATACTTATTTAGATAACAACGGAAACCATTTTCAACATTTATTATAACTATTTTTCTATTACTTCATTATTTACAATATAAACCTAACCTGTAAAATTCTAATTGTAAATTGTAAATAAAAATTTTTGGGTGAATTTTATTTTTAAACATGTATTAATATACTGTTAAATGGGTTGCATATCTAAAAAAGATCACGCGGGTTTTAGTATTGACACAAAGGATGTTAAAAAACTACGAATAGTTTTCTGGTATTCAACCAACTATAGTCCGTGCGTTTTGTCATGGCACCGCCATGGCGCGCGAAAATTAGATAGGGAATCCTAAAAATAACAATCTCAAACGCATTCTTAAGTGTTGTAAAACACGGTTCTTAAAAGCATAATCTATAACCTAACTAATCAATCGACGTAAATAAATATGATCACATGATACGATCAACATTTTCATAACTGACAGTTTACATTTGTGTCCTTCTTTAATCTATCTTTATTTACAACCAAAACGTCAGTGCCTTGGGAAAACACACGGACTCTAATAAAGTTCATCAATAAAATACATTTGTATGTATATTCCGATATATGTATATTTTTATATACATACATACTTATGTACATACATACATATGTATGTAAAGCCTTTATCCATATATGCATGTAAACTAATAAGATGAACGCTTAGATAAAGGCTTAGAGTTCTTTTAAGGTAGTCATTAAAGGAAATCTAAAGCATAGAAAATTTTTGATTTTCCGAAGAAAACATCAAAAATGCCCACATATTTTAATAGTGGAAATATTTATAGTTTTAGTATGAATATTTGCAGCCACTAATAACTTCTGGCTCCAAAACTACCACGCTTGACAGCATTTTTGCTTGAATAAAGAAGTGTTTCTAACTACATGATGGATACCTTGAGTATAAAAGTACAAATTCCGAAAACATTAAATTCAATCTTGAAATTTCATCACTTTAATGATATTGACTAATAAGCAAAGCTGTGTGCTAGCTCAACTTGTCAAAGCGATAAATTTATCTCCACATTGACTTCTGTAGTTAACCGAAACTACACCATAAATTGTGAAAGATACATCATTCAACAAGCAATATCACAACATTCACGCTTACTTAAGCACTAAGATAAGGCAAAAAACAGTCTATCGACGCATTCAACTGCACAACTCCCCTCGTTTAACATAAATCATATTAGCTTAAATGAACTAGTACAGACGTAAGTGAGATTCACTTCGTTATCATACAGAATAGCTGGCGATGACAGTTTCCCTGATTAAAATTTCAAACCCTCGGTTTTAGATTTAGATTTATTTCGCAGTAGGAGAGTGGTGAGGGTGTACCGGTATACCAACCGAACCTTTTTGAAAAATATTTTCCGCAACGATGAACATCTTACAAATAATTTGATATATAATGCACCGGAATGGTGGGATAGCGACATCCGCACCTCTATCTAAACTACAGTTAACTTGGCTACCCTGGCTGGATGTATTATGTGTAGAGAAAGAACTCCGCGACATATTCCCTTCATCCGTTTGCCTCGGCTGGCGCGGTTGTGAGGTAATTTAAGACGCTTTGCACGTATGAAGTCGCGAATAGCGGGGACCAAATCCTCAATCCTGCGTTGGTGTGCAGGAAAACTATGAGCAGTAACTTTAGCAGATCCGGAAAGAATGAGATGACTTATACGCAGGAATAATTCCCTTTGCAAAGGAAATACTATAGACCCAAAAAAATGAACTCTGGAGAGAAATAATTTTCAAAGCCGCGGAATATTCTTTACTTACAAAAAAATCTGGGTAATAATTTCTCTAAACATTTAGGGGTAGGTACATGTTAAATATGCGGCTATAACTTAAATTAAACTCTGACACGTCATAATACTGTGTCAAGCAAAACTATGAATTGTTACTTTGATGATGAATGATCAACTAGTAGATTTCTTTTACTACAACTACAACGCCTTCAAAATTCGCAAATTACATATATTTCATCTTTCAATTTGATTTATATAACCAAAGATATTATCTTGGTAGTTATAGTAGCAACATTTTTCAAGTATTTATTTTCATATCCATCACTCGTTAACGTAGACATTTCAAACTTTTTCATACTGTTGTTGCAGAAACGGACTTACGTGGCTTTTCCGTTATACTCGTCCTAACTGATTATTATTCAGTTGTTCTATTTTGAATCCCTTTGTTATTTGTTGTATATGATCGTGACCTACATACATGCATACATAAAAGCTCTGTTTAGTTTCCTGAGTTCTCAGAGATGTACGTGAATGAAACGTAAACATATTAATCAACAATATTACAAAATCTATCCGAACTTACGTTCATATAAGTTATGTTAAAAAGTATGAATAAACGTAAAAGTATCAATTACAAATTTAAAAAAGATATGTATACATAAAAATAAATATGAGTATAATCTATTGCTGTTTGAATGGGAACGGAATGGGCCTATTCTCCGTTTCACCGGTGGATCAACCGGTTGAATTGAAGCCACCAAAAACGTTCTTAAACGTAAAGCGATGTATTACTGTTGCAACAAACTTCTTTTTTTATTATCGCTTGATGGTACCATAACACCAACAAATTTTCATCGACAAAAATCTTTGGTGGTTTCAGTGGATATATGTATATCCAAGCGGGGGAAAATATTTAACCTCAAATTGTGTGTTTAGGCATGACCTGAACGTAACCGGACGTGTTGAATTGATAAAAAAAAAAGATGTGTACTTCTGAAGAAAAATTCAACATTGAGATTAGGAACGTTTTTAAATAGAACACTGGTTGACCCACCACTAAAACATCAATAAGTGACGTCATTGTCACAGTTCCACCTTTGGTGAAATTCACCAAACCATTATATTGAATTCAATAATAGGTCCAAGGTGGTTTAAAAGATTCAAGAATTGCAGATTACCTATTCGACTAGTTTCTACGAAACGTTAATAACAGAAGAAATCGCACTCAATGATATAATGATTCAAATATAGGTAGTATGAAATTTGAATATTGTAAATTTATTTAGACAAGAACATAAAAGTTTATACATAAAATGAACGAAATCTAATTGCTTGGGATTTAGTATACCCAAAACAGTTACGACTATCAGTTATTATTGCTCAATATGACCTCCATGTTGTTGTTGTAAGATTACCAACCTTTCATCCAAATTGAACACAACATTCCGTAGCATTTATAGTTGAAATGCACCAATATGCTCCGTAATATTGTCTTTTAATTCTTTTAGCGTCGTTGATCTTCTTGTAAACATTAAACTTTCTAAATAACCGCACAGCCTTTAATATGCTGAGTTAGCATCAAGTGATTTTGGTGGCCATGAATTTGTGAAATGTCCGCTTAATACTTCATCTTGAAAAACTTTAACAATTTCTTGACTGAAATGTGCGGCGGTGCTTCCTCCCTAAAAATGTTGTTTTTAATTCCGTGGTGCTCGTTTAGAAGCTGTGGAATAACATAGTCTCTTAATGTTTGCAAGTATCGTTCACCGTTTGCAGTTTTAGATATGGTTTCTCCATTCTGTAAATGGTAGGTAACTTTCTTGTCATGAACATCTTCTCAAACGATTTCTCGTGGATTTTGTCCAGAGTAGATTCTATAGTTTTGAGTATTAACTCTGCCATTCACACTCCTCCTCCACCTCATCGGTTCATAAAATAGAGGATAACCATTGCGGTTCTATTTCCATATGCTCCATTATACTCGCAAAGAGCAACCGTATCTATATTAGAAACGGCGATTAGGTGCAGTAGCAACCTGTACGTGTGCTACCTCATTAAATCGTCATACCGCAAATAACGCATACCATTGGTTGATCGGCGGGTCCGCTTACAATAGTAGAGTAAATGTGATTTGTTACCTTCTGCAACTTGTGTTTTGGTTATTAATCTCGATATTTTATTTTATTCCTTTAGCATTATTTTATTGCTAATATTTTATGAATCGGTTTTCATAGACTTTTTCAAACCTCGATTTTCTAAACCCATAAGTAAATTCACAAAATACTTAGTGTTAAAATGTGTTTAAAAAACTTTCGTTTTGAAGGTTATATTTGATATACCTAAAAAAATCGCATATTTTTCTTTGTGTGGTAGTTTCTATTTGTGAATATAGAAAATTCACCTCTTATAAGAAAAGAATTGCAAACTATTTTTCGGTGGAAGCCAAAACAAGGATTTCGAATTGTATTTAAAACTTGTCAAGAGTGGCCCAGCAGCTTGAAAGGAAAAAATGTTGAAATGACGGCAAAGCAGCAAGTATACATGTACATCTTATTAAAAAGCATACAAGATTCACTTTTAATGCTGCTTATTATAGGCATTACAGGACGTAGTGTATACAAAATTTTAAAGGAATATGGACTCCGGTATGCGTGCAAGCCATCGACAAAGATGAACTTATTAGATGGGGAAGCAACTATCTGTGTCAAATTATTAATATAGAGAGAATGGAACACCAAATTACTACTTGAATAAAACGTGGTTAAACGGTACATACGTATACTGTAAATAAAGTATGGACAGACATATGTATGTATATATATGCATTCTTATCGTAAGACAGGCATTTGCGGAAGGTTTATCAACAGGCCGTAAAAAACCGAAGGAAGTTAATTACTACACATAGAGACTCGCTCGAAGGATTTGTAGAAGATGGTTTACTTCTTTCTGACTCAGAAAAAAACTGGTGGATATCATAGACATCAATGCCGATCAATTTGAAGACTGACTGCAACACATTCTTTGGAATTTAAAAGTGAATGAAGTTATTGTTCTCGACAATGCATGTCACCATGGTCGAAGATTATATAAACCACCTACAGCAAAAAATCCCAAGGACGAAAATTTACTAGTCGATAGAAAACTATAATATCGAATACGAAGAGCACATGATAAAAGCAGAATTATTAAGCTTAGTTAAAGAAAAGAAGCAACCCCATAAAGTATACAGTTGATGAAGTAATAGAGAAAACCATCAGAAAGGTATTAAGATTTTCTCGATATCACTGTGAATTGAATACAATTGATTTGGGCTCAAATAAAAGGATATGTACTTGGACACAATACAACATTTCAACTAACAGATGTGAAAGAACTGTTGAAACAAAGTATCACTAACAGTTATGGTGAAAACTGGATAAATGCCATCAAACATGTTATTGTTAATGGAGAGTCACGTACAACCACTGATAATTACAAGTGTTAGTGACTCATCAAGCTCATCTTTCGATCAATATGACTAATGGAATTGTAAGATACTGATGTTTTGTTTAATACATATACGTACTCTTTTTATAGCGAACTGAATATTTTGTATTTGTATATCTTTTGATGAAATTGTAATATATAACAAGGTAATACACAATGAAACATAAATTACATCAATGTGTCATGCTTATTTTTCATGTTTACCTTTGTGATTATTTTATTAAGGATAATTAAGTCGTCGTGGTTAATTGCTTTATCTAGTGACTTATACTTATATCGATACACATCTATCAGCACCAACGTTCTTTCAACCATCACCTCGGACCTGCTTCGTTCATCAATATATTTTTGTGCTACGTAATAACAGTAATAAGTATTTGTAATACCTTATTTTTTTACTAATTACAACAGTATTAATAGTGCAGGCATATAAATTTATGTTATATTTTATATACGATAATTGTCTCCCATAAATTGGGTAAACGTTTTGGACATCCGAAATATTAAATTGGTTGCTTTCTATCAAGGTAGGACAGTCTTTTAACGTTCCTTACAAAATATTAAATGAATCAAGTTTTAATTATATATTCGTAGTATAAGACAATAGTTTTGAAAAAATTCCTTAAGATATATTAAAGGTTAGATTTTCATTAGAAGTGTCAAAAAATAACTGTTGTGCACATTGTGAGCCGGGCTCGTTTGACGTTGATGTCAATGCAGCGTTGCCAAACATTACTACTGCATCTTTTCGGCGTTTTAGGTATAGTAGCCAAATCTGCCTTCTTCAATTCAAAAAACGTGTTCAGTTTATATGAATACATTTTTACAATTTCACGTAAAATTTTCCAAACCGTGGTATACAGCACTTACAGTCGTTTGAATATCGCATTTGCACTGCTGATTGCTAGTGGATTACCTCTGCGTATGTCCTTATTTTCATGAAGAACTTCTGCAACTCAGACATAAATTCCTTAACGTAAATTAGTTATAAAACTTTCTTTTCCGCGTTTTAATAGCTTCAATATGCGTTTGGTAGATTTGACCGATACGCGAAATTAGTAAACTACTATTTGTTTTAATAGTGGATATTACTTTATGGAGTATATACAAAATTCTTTTTCAATAGATTTTGTTATAATAAACGCATTGGCAATAGACAACTGGATTTGGTTTCCGTCTTAACCGCTATAACCGGAAGGAATTAAATTATATGAAATTTTATTTTATTATTTTTATTTTTGTCATATTAAACATATAATCGAAGTGTATACAGACGTACTAAGTAAACCAACTATGCTATAATGTTCAACCGCACAAGCTTCATAAATAATACGGAAAGCAATTTCCAATGGTTAGTTTTCAGTCGCAACAAACTTAGACGAACATCTTAGTTCAAATAATTGGGAACAAGGATGATGAAATAAACCTAATACGCACATTATGTGGATAAAACAGTCTTGTTAAATTTACCGTATATGCCTGTAACCATTCCAACATGGAAACATACAAAGGATAAAGACGAACATCAAAACAAATTACCATGAAATTGGACGCGCCGAAAGAGTGATGATAAGATATCTTCGAGAATTCTTCTTCTCGCACTAGAGCTTAGTTCCTCTGTGGACAATAAAAATATGCGCAGAGAAACGTACACATTTAACGGAATTGGTTTCTTTGTACATCTATACAGTTAGATCTCTTAAATGATATTTCTTAGAAGTATATCTAGAGCTTTTAGATTAAATTTCTTAAAAGTCGAAGAGATGATACGTAAAAGCCCAAGTTGTTTACTTTTCTAGTAAACAACGTGTGCTTTTACGTACAAAAGTGAGGAAACAGTCGTATACAGTTTCATACACGTGAATGGCCAGAGGATCCACTGTAATTAGTAAATTAGACATGTACGAAAGATATTATTTCCTGTTCAACGAAGATAATTAAGAATTAACGAAATTGCTATTGTTGACCAATTTTAACAAATAGTGGTGTCATAAAACTGTGTTTAATAAAGAGAGACTGCGTGTTACGTTAACCAAACTTCTTTCAAAAGAATCATAACTACCAACGAAATATTAACAAAAGTCTCAATAAACTATACTCAATTGTTATTGTGCTAGTTTCACTTGAGGTATTTTCACTTTGTCGAATGATTCTTAAGCACACAAAGTTGCTAGAACATGCAGTGCTAAATCATTAATTTGCTTCAGATTATTGGCTATTTCCACTCAGAGTTTGATTGCATTTGCCAACCTTGAATGGCTCCTAGTACGTAACAATTATATGTATAACAATTACCACAATTACGGAGTATCTTCAAACTGCAAACTGACTGTAATGACTACCCGCATGCTGGTATGCGATAACAACAGACTTGCTATTTCGCTTGCACTCTAGAATTAGACGACTGTCGGCTCGATAGGGAATCTAATGTATCGCTGAACTGCGATAAACGAAATGAAAAATCGATGTATAAAATAAGGATGCAACAAGCCAGTACAATGGCACAGTAAAATATAGCGTATACGTCTTTCTTGCTCTAACGAACGGAAATTAGCTACGCCCATCTTGCAGACGTTTACATGGTATACTAGCGCAATAGAAAATCTATCCAAATGTAAAACTACACTTTTTGAAATGTACATTCTAAACTATAATGCTGCTAATATTTCATGTTAACATTTTAATTAAAAATCTATATTATATAACTATTGTTCAAGAGTAATTTTATGGGGTACGGAATTCTCAAGGCAAAAAAACACAGCCAAATCACTAACTAACAACTATTATAATTTAGAAGAGTACAACTTGAGCTGGAGGTAACACAACACTACTCAAAAAATTAAAACAAATTTTCTTTAAAATATTTTACACAAAACAAAGCATGTATCTTGGGAATTTATACTACATAGGTATGTATGTTCCTAGGTGTTCACATTCTATATTCATTCACATTCATTTCCATATCCGCATACAAAATGCAGCGCTATGAAATGCATAATCTTGAAATGTATTTTCTGAAACTTTAGCTGAGCTTCTTGGAAGGTAAACAGCAAACTTTCCTAATGTAACAAGGTAAAGGATATTAAAGTTTATGCAGTAAGCGAGTTCAGCAGAAAAAAAACATCTGTAAGCGAAGCTGCATTATGTATGTATGTATAATTAGTATGCATTTGTATAATACAAGTGCAGTTTATATACGTACATTTACATATTTAGGGTATGTAGTGTTCAGTGATATCTTTGTTGATAGGTTCACATATAATGTTGAATTAATTATCTCCTCAACTATTAAAATTAATTGTAGGACAAAAATGTTAACATTTCTGTACAAAAAAAAATTATCACATACAATCCGTTTTTTTGTTAACAAACAAAGCGTAACGAAACCAGTTAAACAAATAACGTTTTCTAAATAAATTTTAAATATTTAAAAAATTATCAATTGGTTAAACCTCAATAGCAACAATGTACAGAATATTCACTTAATTGAAACAGAACCTTAACTCCTTACTTGCTGTCCACAACACATATAATCAAATTTTGTAACTTCCACTTTGTAGCCACAACAACCAGATCATACTACTGATAGTAATGATAATACCTTGTATGTTAAACATATCTAAAAACGGTTAGAATTACTAGAAAAGATAGGCTTGTTGGACATGTACACCAGTTTATAAATTTTTTTTTTACAATTTTCAATGTTTCTGATTGGCATTTTTATTATTTGTTCTATTGTTTTAAAATATTGTTTAACTTTGTTGTTTAAAATTGAAGTAAAATATTTTTTCTAATCTAATCGATTCTACACATTAACTGTGAACATTTTCTATTAAAGTGCCTATTTCATAGATATTTGCATAGATACTGAGAACTGCCATAACTTTCGGCAAAATTTTTAGAACCTGTGCAGAAATTGGCTACCAAATCATGGCACACGTTTGCTTTTATTGCACTTAATTCACAAAGTAAGTTAGTTTGTGAATTACTGGAAGTTGTTGGTTCTAATTACCGAAAGTATAGTAACACATATTATTATTTCTCGCAGGTTCCTGCAAAAATAAAGCTTTCCGAAAAAAGTAGTAGTGGTGTTTGGTTCCTTTTCATCTCAGATATGTGAAAATCACTGTACTAATTTACAACTAATAATGAACAAATAGTCTTAGATAAGAGAGTAGTTGTCAATATTTGCTCCACTGTTCAGATTGATACCACGAATATAAAAATTTCGAGATTGGGCAAATTTGACGCTGCTGTTCCGAATCGTTGTAGACCTATTAAAGTTTCTTTTTCTTCAGAGTCTGATGTTCATACAATCATACGAAACATCTCTAAAATAAAAGCTGTTCCTAAATTTTCTAAATTGTCAATATACAGAGACCGCACTCCTATGCAACTTCAACTTCACAAAGATGCTGTGACTGAGTTAGATAATCGGAAGAAATATGGGAAATCTAACTTAAAAATCAAATATGTCAAAGGAATACCCAGTATTGTCAACACTTTAAACTAAGTTCATCCAACGGTTTGCCTAGCTCTCTTGACATCTATTATCAAAATGTTCGTGGTTTGAGATCCAAGACCCACACATTCTACACTGCTGCTTGTGAGTCATCTTATGATGTCATAGTTATAACTGAAAGCTGACTAAATGACTCTGTCCTAAGTTCAGAACTAGTACCTCCTGCGTATAATGTTGTCAGATCTGATAGACAGTTTGCTACTATTAACTACTGGAGGAGGAGTGTTGGTTGCTTTAGCAACGGATATTTCCTATCAAATTATTGATGCAACTTCTATTTACTCTGTCGCTCCCTTGGTGGACTTAGTAATTTGCAGTTGTAAATTTCTTTCTAGTTCTTTTTATTTGAAAAGCACAAATTAAGAGCACATGCGAAGTATAAGAACGTATTTATTAGGAGGGATGAAACAACTCAGCAACGAGATCTCTTTAAAAAATGTCTAAAGGAAATTGATGAACGTACAGCGACGGGAGAGCTAAATCTAGGAGTAAGATATGTTGGTGGAATACCATCGGTGATAGTGAGGTCTGGCTCCAGTCAGCCGGTTCAGAACAGCATAGAGGAGATCATCGACGTGGAAGACCAAAAAAACGCCTAGTGTCCAACAGTGTTAATTTATTATTATACTATCAAAATGTGCGTAGTTTAAGAAATAAATCAGTTGACTTTTTTTGTAATGTTAGTGATGCGTCTTATGACTTTATCGCTTTATCTGAAACCTGGTTGTCGCCTGATATATTTAGTTCGGAATTTTTTTCCTCTTCTTCATATGAGGTACTGCGCTGTGATAGAAATTTTGAAATGTTGAATGTCACGCGAGGGGGAGGTGTATTGTTTGCATATAGGAATTGTTATAATGTTGAAATGTTAGATTTATCTGAATTACTAAGTGAATTGCCAGGTTTTGATGTATTGGGATGTCGGTGTAATTTTGTTACAGCTACATTATACAAAGAATTCAAATAAATTTTACCTCAAAGTAGCCCTTGGAAATTATGATTATGTCTTAGCTTGTTACTTAAATTTTAATAGGAATTTTGTTGGTTATGAGATGAGATATTTGTATCAAATGACAAATGTCAAAATAATAAAACGAACATTTTTAAGTGAGTGAAATATGTTTATATCCAACAAACAAGCAAAATTTTATAAAAATTGTTCAAAGTGTCCACCACCTTGTTCGAAACATTTCTCACATCTTCTTCTAATCGAGGAAAAAACGTTTTGTAGTATCGCATTGTCAATTCCATTAATTCTTTCAGCAATTCTGATTTGAAGGTTTGCAAGATCAGGTATCTGTACTCAATAAATTGAGTTCTTTAAGAATGGCCATAAAAAGAAATCACATAGGGTAATGTCACAAGATCTTGGTGGAAATTCATGTTCAGTGTTTAAACTTATCAACCGATTTTGAAAAAATTGCTGCAGCATATTAATTGTTTCACCTGCTGTGTGTGCTCTAGCTCCGTCTTGTTGAAAGTAACACTGTGTTATTTCTTCATCGTCAAGCTGTTCGATAAATGGCATAATAATTTCTTGTCGATACTTTTCTCCTGTTAAGGTTCCGTTAAAAACAAATAGGGCCAAGAATTCTCCTTCGACTAATACATACACGAATTTTCTGCGGATGGAGTGCGGCTTCAACAAAAAAAAAGTGTGGTTTCTCATTAGTCCACATGCTCATATTTTGTGAGTTAACATATCCATTCAGATAAAACCATGACTCATCAGAAAAAAATGTTTTGTCAAGAAGGTCATTATCAAAATTATTTAAGAACCACTAACTATACGTTATTCTTCTGGGATAATCGATTTCCTTGATTTCTTGATAACAGGTCATGTGATATGGAAATAAATGTAAGTCCTTTTTCAAAATTGTATGGCATGTGCCAATTAATACACCCACTTGTTGTGATAATGCTCGTAAGGAAGTTCTTGGTGCATTGTTTATAATTTCTCTTACATTATTAACTAGCTCTTCTGTACGCTTTTTCGCCCGACCTGCGCCTTCTTTTTGTTTAACACTCCCTGTTTCTCTAAAAACCATAACGGAATTTGTCACTGTGTGCCGAAAACTGTCATAATCAAAGATGAAGTTAGGAAACTCATTTCTAAATTCTTCTACACAATCTTGAAGAGAATACTGCCATTGTCCGTCAATCTTACGTCCGTTTCGAAAATAAGATTCTAGCACGAACGATTTGTGTTGTATAGTAAAAACCATGTTAAATCAATTTTTGTAAACTATGCATCTGTCAAATTGACAACTAATGCAAATTTAAATTATTAATAATAATCATACGTTTTTAAAGGAATGGCCTACTAGAGGCAAAGCTTATTTGAACGCTTTTTATATATTTTTACTATATATACCGAAAACGCCATCTCTAATTGAAGTTGACATTTTGTTCACATATTTGATAGAAAATTATGTAGGTGTCAACAAAATTTTATTGTTAGGTGATTTTAATATCCCACGGTATGTATTGCAGAACTACAATGATAGACTTTATGCTACCATCTGTGGCTTTTGCGACTTTCTAAATCTTCAGCAATTTAATCTTATACACAATCAACAGGAAAAGCTCTTAGACTTAGTATATGCCAATTTTGAATGTATTATAAATCATTGTGAAGCACCACTTACGCCAGAGGATGCCATTTACCATCCTAGCTTAGAAATTGCATTTACATGTAATGCTTGCCCAAAAAGTAAATTTCCTGCCAATATAAATAAGAAACAATATAATTTTCGCAAAGCAAACTACCCAGCGCTTTATAATACCTTTCTCAAAATTGACTGGTCATTCCTGGAAGATTGCATAAATGTTGATGAAGCTTGTGACTTGTTTTATAGCACTTTATATGGAATAATTGATGATTGCGTGCCTAGCTATGTAAACAGAAACAGAAAGTATAATTATCCTCATTGGTGTACAAAAGATACGATAAACATTATAAAGCAAAAATTTAAATATTTCAAGAAATATAAAAGTTCACAATCTATTACTGACCTAAATGCATATAAATTTTATCGTAATAGAGCAAAGGAGCAAATACATTATGATTACGAGCAATACTTACATAAAGTAGAAACGTCTATTATAACTGATACTTCTAATTTCTGGGCATTTGTAAATAGTAAAAAGAATAGTAGTAGGATACCTGGTAAAATGCTATATAATGAAAGCGAGTTAGAGGATCCTCAGGATATTGTAGAAGCATTTAGTAGACATTTTAGTAGTGTATACCAAGATTCGGCATCTGTCAATTTTGTTGATTCTGTATGTAGCAACTCCTTGTCCTTCAACATTACTGCGATAAACGATGAAGATATTTTACAATCAATGAAGAGACTACGAAATAAAATGACCGCAGCCCACGACCAAATACCAAGCCTTATGGTGCGTGATTGTAGAAATGTATTCGTGCAACCCCTGACAACTATATTCAATTTGTCTCTTCGAACCCTCAATTTGAAAACGGTCGAGAATTTGTCCAGTATATAAGTCTGGTAACCAGAGTGAAATACAGAATTATCGACCAATATCTATCTTGTGTAATTTTTCCAAGGTATATGAAAGTATTTTGCATAGTTATCTTAGTGTACATATTACACGAAGTATCTCTGATTTTCAACATGGTTTCACACGTAAGCGTACTACAGTAACCAATTTAGTCTACTTTAGCCAATATATTTCTGACGTTCTAGATGCGCAGGGCCAGGTTGACGTAATTTTTACAGATTTTGCTAAAGCCTTTGACCGTCTCGATCATGCGATACTATTATCCAAGCTATCAAAATTGGGTATATGCAATTCGCTTCTTCTTTTACTGCAATCTTATCTCCAAGATCGTCGATTTTTTGTGTCCTATAACGGCTATGATTCTTCCACCAAAATTGCCACGTCCGGTACACCTCAAGGGTCCAATTTGGGCCCATTATTATTTTTAGCCTTCATTGATGATCTGAGTATGCGTTTATATTGCAGGCATCTGCTGTTTGCCGATGATGTAAAGTTGTTCTCCTCTATTGAATCTCTTAATAACGCAATAAATCTGCAAAACAATCTCGACTCGTTACACGATTGGAGCATTGACAACAAATTAGAATTAAACATATCAAAATGCAATGTTATGACCTTTACACGAAAAAAGAAGCCTGTTGACTACAATTATTGTGTCGGAGATGAAACTTTGACACGCCCTACGACTATCAATGATTTGGGTGTAACTTTTGACCCCAAGCTAACATTCACATCTCATATAGCTGAAATAGTTTCTAAGTCAAATAAAACTTTAGGTTTTGTCATACGAACATCTAAGCACTTCCAAAAGGTCGCCACCATGTTTGCGCTGTTTAATAGTCTGGTGAGGTCAAGGCTTGAATATGCTTCTTTAATTTGGAACCCTTTCTATTTTGTGCACAAATTATACATCGAAAATGTGCAAAGAAAATTCTTGAAATATGTGCATTTTCGAACTCGTGGTACATATCCCACTCGAGGTTATCCTCATGACCAACTTTTGTCAGTCTTTAATATGCAATCTCTGTCAGCTAGACGGTGTCTTCAGGGTTTGAAGTTCTTGTTTGGTATTGTGCATGGTCACATAGGCAATCTTCTCGGTATACATCCAGTTTCTACATACCCACAGTGAGATCAAATTTATTGTTAAAGTCCCCAGTCAGATTTATTTGTCAAACCTATAATAGTATAGCTCCGGTTTGTGATATATTTTCTTGTAGTGTTAGTTCAATATATTATATAAATTGGGTAGTATTTAGATTCTATGTTATATATGCAATTTAATCAATTAAGTAGTTATTTTGCAATTATAATTAGGTAATGTACATTATTTGTACTAGATACGTATATTAATGTCCTTAATAATTGTCCTTAATTTGGTGTAACACTGTTGGACAATAAATTATTATTATTATTATTATTATTTTGCAGCTGTCTATGTACCGCCTGATATTTCTCATAATGATTTCGATCTTTTTTGTAAAGCCCTTGAAGCACTTTTAGTTGATAAACCTACATTGTTACTGGGAGACTTCAACATGCCGCAGTTCGTTATTAATTCCGCTTCCTGTTCTAGTTGTTGTACGTTTAAATGTTTATGTAATCTCTTAAACCAATCTACATATAATACCTTTTTACTTAACGAATTTAAGCATCTACGTACAGCGTGTAAAGCCGAGATTGCTACTGCTTATTCTACCTATCTGAAGAGGATTAAAGAAAATATCAAAGCGAATCCGAAGATGATATTTCAATATATTAATTCTAAACAAGGAACAACGCGTATTCCTAATGCTCTTACATACAATAATATTCCTCTTGAGTCTCCTCAGAGCATAGTTGATGCTTTCGCTACAAAGTTCTCCTCCGTTCATATTAAAAGTACGGTGCATTCACATAATGAAATATCCAATCATTTTCCTTTCATCCTACCCTATGTTACACATGATGAAATTGTCAATATAATGACCAAGTTTCAATCTAAAAATATTTGTGGTGATGACTTAATCCCAAGTTTTCTTATACATGATGCTAGATTTGCATTTGCCAAGCCTTTAATGCTTATAATCAACCTATCAAAACAAGCACTTTTCCATCACGGTGGAAGCGAGCTCGCGTCAGTCCCGTCTTTAAGAAGGATGATAAAAAGCATATTGACAATTACAGACCAATATCTATTCTATCTAACTTTGCAAAGATCTTTGAGAGTGTTTATTATATAATTCTTGTTTATATCACAATACTAAGTCCTATTTTTCACCTTACCAGCACGGCTTTATTCAAGGAAGATCTACAGTTACAAACCTTGTGTTCATTTGTCAATTCCTCAGTGAACAGCTGGATAGTCGCTGTCAAGCAGACGTCATATACACTGATTTCAGCAGTGCTTTCGACACCATAGATTACAGTGTTTTGCTTAGTAAATTATCTATATTTGGTCTCAGCCCTTCCCTACGGCTGCTTTTAAAATCGTATCTGATTAACCGACACCATTATGTTTTTTACAAACGTTTTAAATTATTTGAATTTTCACCTACCTCTGGTGTCCCGCAAAAGTCACATTTAGGCCCGCTCTTGTTTGTAATTTTCATTAATGATTTACTATCATCTTTAACATGCCATGTACTTGCCTATGCAGACGATATAAAAATATATGGACCTGTTACAACACAATAAGATGTACTTCATTTACAACGTAACGTTGATCTCGTTGCTGATTGGTGCTCCGTAAACAAGATTGCGTTAAATGTCAAGACATGCTGCTTTGTCACGTACACAAGAAAATCTATTTATGTTCATTCTGCATATTCCATAAACAACTTCCTACTCGATAAGCTGAACACTGTAAAGAACCTTGGAGTAACATTTGATTCACGGTTAAGCTTTGTTCCACACATTACGAATATTTGTATCTGCTTCCAAAACTTTAGGATTTGTGTTGCGTACTTGTAAAGTGTTCAATAGCATCCCACTTTTGAAGAGTATATATTTTAGTCTTGTAATCAGTAAGCTCGAATATGCCTCTCAGGTTTGGTCACCTCGCTACAGTTACCTTCAGTTACTTGTTGAGAAGCTACAACGTCGGTTTTTAAAGACTCTATCCTTTGAACTGGATGGGGTTTATCCCTCACGAAATGTGGATTATGCTTCACTGCTGACGAGGCACAACGTGCAGTCCTTCAGGATCACGTCGAGAAATTCATGGTGCGAAGTTCATGTGGAAATTGGTGCATGGTTTCAGTAATAGTTCCCTCTTACTCTCCTGCTGTAATTTTCGTGTACCTCGTATTTCCTCTCGTTGTTCTTCTACATTTTCCTTACCTTTTCCTAAGACAAACTTATCGCATCATACCTCTGCTTTAACAATGATGCGCCGCAACGCTGATGCTGTATTGTTAAGTGTTTTTTGAAACTATTAATTAAGTTAATTTTTTTTGAGTATATAAGAATATTTGTTTCGTTTTTTTATATTATTATTATTAGAAGTTGTTTGTTTGTCCTGTAAATGGCTTTCTGTTGGACAATAAACAGAATTATTATTATTATTATTATTATTATTACATTATTATTACATATTATCACGGAGGTTTAATAACCGTATTAATACATGTACATAAATATGTAGTTGTCGATCACTCGACTTAACAAGACTTATTTTAATTGCTGTGCCAGTTCCTCTAATTCAGCAATTAGTATAATTTCCACCACTCATAAGTAATTTAAAAGCGAAATTGAACATATTCTGTTGTAACATCTGACTGTGGTTAGCTAATACACCCCCCACCTCTTACTTCGAGGTATATTTATGTTTACATTAGTTGGATTTTTTACTTTCTGTTTCATAGCAAGTAGCTCGGTTTTTATGTAAAGTAGCATAATCTTATCATTTTTATCGTTCCCAGGAAATAAGTATACTTAAATGCAGATGATAGAGTCGACTTCAATTAGCATAGTATCATTAACATCCATGTATAGACACCATAATAAGTTTACAAATAAAACGGGAAAATAGGATCATCGTAATATTTCGATGTTTGTTAGATTTCTAGAACGATACAAATAAAGCATGCGCTATACTTATGTCGTTGTCCACGATTAATTACGATAAATTACACAACTTGTCGTTAACACAAATCAGCAAGATACTGCACGAGTATACACACCGTGCTCTACAGAAATGCAACCAATGTTGTTCGAGTCGGTATTATGCAAAAGAGACACGAACGATGTATGCAAGTAAGTACAACGAATAAAATCGTTCACCTCAAAGTCTGTTTAGCATGTTAAAATCTCAAAAGTAAATGGATACGTGTAAAGGAAAGGTAATTATAATAAATTACGGGACGTGCATGAAATACCGAGATCCGGTAAGAAAGGCGCACACAAAGCAGACACAGAAAACCCTGTTAAGAAAACGTAAGAATTCAGTTTCCGAAGCAAATTACCCGACGGGCAATAAGCGTGCAAATTATCTCGTCTGATAATATTGGTAAAATGGTGAGCAGATTATTTTTCTTTCTCTTTTGTTCTTCCATATATAAAACGACTAGCGTGATTGGATGTTTCAGATCGGCCATATAATAAGGTAACGTAAATAAAGATATTGAAAAGGAGAACGTGCAAATAATGAGTAATGGGATCTTTTAAAAAAAGTTAAAGAACTAACACGCTATAAGCGAAACTTGCACGTAAGTATAATGTATATAGGTATATAAAACATAATGGAGATTTCGACACATTATACAGCAAATATTTTGAAAATAGTACGATCGAGATCACTTTAAAAACAGAACAACACAACACATTAATGCTAACCTTACTGAAATGAATTCTCGTTTTGTTTATGTTATGTAAACTGTCAAATCTGACCGAGAGTATTTTAGCGTGTTCTGTATATGACACTTAATTTGAACGGATTCGTACGAATAAATATTGATGACGTCTAAAGATCCATCACTGGCAAAATATAACTTACACTAACAATTTACCTACGCTACTGCATATACCTGTTCGACGCTTGGCTAACTAAGAGCGTTTTGCATTCGGCAATTTAGTGTGCACTAAAAGTGCACAAGTCAGTGCTAGCTATTCCTATCGGCCAAGCACTAGCACCAAGCAAGAATTGTACGTTTGCCAATGGGAATATAGTGGAGTTTTATGTAGGAGTGACGATATGGTACGTCACTATATTTGACCTTGAGTGCTAAAACCCGGACCTCCCGAAATGTACGGGTCCAGTTCTAATGCAACGTGAAGTTATTACATGTTATTCATATATGTGCTCTGAACGAGTGCGGACTTAGTGATTACGTCAAATTCACTAGCGAACTGCACTGAACGTCTTCACTCTGATGATTATCTATTATAGTTCGCATTCGAGCTGTGAGCGCACTCCTAAGCAGAATGCTTAAAAATTTTAAACACAATCCATCTCTTCTCGATGTTAAGGAAGACATATAATGATTTCTTAACAAAAAAAAATTGCTGCACGCTTAATCTATACTCAACTCTAACTCACTCAGATAACAAATCTTTACTCTATGGTGATTGTTTGAAATATTCAAAAAATACTAAGGTAAACTTATTACAATTGCAAATCTGTCGGTGCAGTCAGACTGTCTACGTTAAAAAGCCAAACTATGGCCTCTTACCTTCCACATTATAGTATAAATATGGTGTAGAAGCATGTGACATACCCATGTAAAGGAAATGTGGCAAATGTTAAATGGAATATGTACCTACTGTAATCGCTCAACATTCGCGAATTTGACACCCGCGAGTTTTGATCATTCGAGATAATTAAAATGCGGACGAATTCCACATTCGCGACCTTTGGATTTGATTATTCGCGAACAAACAGTAAAAATTGTAAAAATAAAGTAATAAATATTGTTATGTTATTATTGTTATTATTCGCACTATATCCTTATTCGTGTTAGGAGTGTTAAATTAAAATTAAAAAAAAATATTAAATTAAACAGTTATATTAATTAATTAATTATTAATTAGTTAAAAAAAACTCCAGCCAACGGCGTGCACGGGGAAAAATTAAAAAACCCAAAATTTTATTCCTCAAAATTTATTGTAAAAAGACATCACAAACACAGATAATACATAATTACATCCATTTCAGCACAACAAACATGAAATTCAAGCTGGAATTACGAAAATCATCTTTAAAAAATATCAAGCAGTACATTTGGAAATTTACGGAGTGGTAGGCCTGGGGGAAACGGAGAAACAAAAGGGAGGGGACAGTTGTTTACGAAGTTTTGACGACTGACAGAAAAAACAAGTCACGAAAACCGATTTTAACGAAAATACAACATTTTAAAGCAAGTAAAAATTTATAAGTGCCTATTACATCTTCAACCATCAAAATTAAACTAGTGAACAGTGAAGAAAACCCGAAAAAAGAAAAACAAGATTGGAAACGGCAGGGAGGAGTTTGTAACGCGCACAAGAGGATATCGGATACGAAAAACACACACACATTTAATTAATTGGAAAATTACAGGTAAGGGTTCAGGGATAACCATTGTAAAAAATTTAATCACATTATAATCTGGTTCTTCTTAAACTGTTCATATTTTTTTATTTTGCGTCATAAGTGACACACAACAATATAATAAATTTTGTAAAAAATGGGTAGATACGTTATATTTTAGTACATATGTAATGTGTTAGGTAAATAACAAGCCTACCTGGTGAAAATCTTCTAAATATAATATGAGTATTCATCCCATCCGCTTTAGTAGATTAGAGAACAAAAAATATGTAAACAGAATTCTCTCACAACTAAATTAAAATATTTTTTTTGCTGACTGCAGGTGTAAGCAACTTTATTCCAAGTAATAATAAATATCATAAATGTAAGTTTAGCCGACCGTTTTTTTTCGTTTTCGTTTTGATTTCGTCCAAAAAAGATTGCTTGAAAATAATACTAATACAGTGAAACCTGTTTAAAACGGAATCGACTGGGACCAAAATATTTTCCTTTATACACAGGTTTCCGTTTTACTCAGGTTATTATACATATGTATTAAAATATGAAATTCTAATGTTTCATTCAACCGTCCAATCTAAAGCATACCAACGCGTGAAATTCCAAAATTTTAACGAATTTGCTAAAGTTCTAAGACAAAATAAGCAAGTATCTAGATCATATTGCAGAAAAAGGAACACATTTATACATACATACCTAGTTTATTTTATTGATATAAATATATGTATGAACGTTACTTTATCAACGTCCGACAAAAGATCGAACATGTGTGCACAACTATGTGTATTCCCTTTGTATTCCGTCTTCCTATTGAGTCGTTTTAACTAGTAATCCACACGTGTGATACATTTTTCAATAGACAAAGTGTTTCCTTCATAGGTGGCCGTCAGAAATGGTCTGTTTTCTAATCGTAAATCAAGCCAAGCATCGTTGCCGGTCATTTGAAGTATGTAAACTCTGTTATTTATGGTGGAAACCGACTCCGTTTTATGGAGGTTCACAATACTTTTTGGTCTAAATTTATTAGTACGGTTTCGCGTTACACAGGTTCCGTTTTAAAGAGGTACAGTTGCTATGTTTTTTTCGAGGACGATTCCGGACTATGAAAATTTTCCGCTTTAAACAGTTTCCCGTTTTATCAAGGGTCCGTCTTAGGCAGGTTTCACTGTACATAATAATAAAGCTCTTGAATATGATCCGTTCCTTGTTCGAAGTTTAAGAGAGAAATCGAGGCTGCGATGGCCCCTTACGTCAAACTTGAAAAGTTACAGACCCAATCGGCCAAGCAATCGCAGATTACTCGTTATGTTTTGCCCTAAACAAGCAACAATTAACTAAACTAGTGCATACACATGTAGATTAAAATATATATACATATGTATGTACATACATATTATTAAACCGTAAAACAAACCGTAAATCAAATCACTTGTAATTAATATTGGTATGCACTATACAGTGAACAGAAACTAAATTCACACCAACGTAAATCATACCACATAACTTACAAATGTTCATTAAATACAACACGCAATGGGAGTACTTTTTGTAATGAAAGATGCTTTATAGTACCACTTTTAAAATATAGAGGGTTGTAAGTCTTCCCTTAATTTAATTATGAAGTAATCCAAATATGTAGACTATAATCATAGATGTAAATGAGATTTTGACATTTTTATAAAAAAATATATCAACATAGAATACTTTGTGATCATAGACCGTAGTAAAATACTGTTGCCACTCAAAGCTGGTCATAACAAATAATTTATTTATTTTTATTGTCTTTAAAGTAACTTACGACACTAATTAACTTAACCAGAATATTTCAGCACTAATTAGTTACTTCTTAAATGAATGAAGTTGACCTGCCAATGTGAGGAATAGTGTTCCATTAACTATCAAAAGCACCCTTTTAATATTTAATTAAATCAATCAAGAAATAAATTGTAAAATCGCGTAGAACACCGTTCAGTGTCGAGATAACGATCGGCTTATTAAATAAAATTATACGCAAAATGTGCGTTTCAACAAGAAAGCGAACCATCATGAATATTCATTAGGACGTTCGCCCTGAACATGCAGAAAAGTACGCGGCCTGAAAGATGGGAAAAGATGGCTATGAGAAAGAAGCAAAGTGAGTACAAAGTGAACGCAAGTGAACGGAATATATGTAAATATTTGCATTTGATGGAAATAACGTTCCATTAATAGTATGTACGTACTATTACCGATTTAGGTATGCGCACGAATATAATTTTTGCTGTGTTTCGCCAGCATTGCTTTAATCAAATATGTGTTACATAATACTGACTAACAATAAGTGCATAGATATCATTGTTTTTAAATGTATATAAAAACTTGTGGTTTTATTTCAGATGAAGGAGAGGGTCGTTGCACATTTGCACTTCCAAATATGGATGCTTTGCAATTTTCTTACGAAATATACGAATACCAGTAGTTAAGTGGTTTAAAATGTTTACCGTTTATAAGCTGAAGGTGCCGCAATACAATTAAGCCTCAATGAAAAGCACAGTGCCCAATATTGATTTCTGGATAAATAAAAAATAAGAATATCAAGTGGCGGCTGTCTTGCAGATTGAGAGAAGATTATTCTTGAGTTCGGAAACACTTTTAATTAACCAAATGTTAACGAGACACGAGAGAAACTCACGAGAGAATATAAATTTTTACCAGTGAAACCGTTCTTCGTTTTCACTCCTACTTTTTTATATTTGACATTTTCAACTATAATGGTCAGTGTGGTGGTCATATCTTATCTAAATTATGCTAGTTTTCTCGATAGTCAAAATTAATAACTGATGCTAGTTGATCAGCAAAAATCGTAAAACGTATGTAAAAAATTAAATTTCCAAGGTCAATTCGGTTATTTCTCAAAATCTCTATGTACCTAGGACTAGTTGTGTTAGGGAAATATTCTGGAGTTCCGAGTAATAATACTTTTGCAAATGGTAATACATATTTGCATTTGCAGTATACCTACTGTTTCAAAGTAACTATAACAAAAATCTATTTTAGAAAGGCCTTAAAAAATAAATGTATATGTGTGTCGTCAGCATAAAGATGGTACGAAAAATGGTTGAAACATATGAAATTTGGAAGTGTATAATGAATACAGAAAGGAGCCCCAGACAAACCTCATGGCAAACCTGCCCTTTGAACTGGTCAGTGGTGAGACGTAGTTCGAAACAGGAAAATACGATGGAATAAGTACTTTCCAATGAGCGACACAACTGCAACGGAAAAAGAGATCGAAAG
Organism: Popillia japonica; assembly: GCA_004785975.1. Classification (NCBI taxonomy): domain Eukaryota; kingdom Metazoa; phylum Arthropoda; class Insecta; order Coleoptera; family Scarabaeidae; genus Popillia; species Popillia japonica. Next base: position 57,943 of record SMLS01067736.1, read on the forward strand.
TAGGAGGGCTATGTTACTACGGCGCCAACCGGTTTTTTAGGTTTTACCCGCTAATTAGATCGGTTTCTAATTAAGCTTCCTAATTAGGCTTTCTAATTGACGGAATTTTGCTTGGAATGTGGTTATTTTGGCGCTGAAATGGTTTCACGCGCATTATGTAGGTAATTATT
>ML218544.1:0-39508 GCA_004785975.1 Popillia japonica
TAATGTATATAGATTTATTATTTTTTATAAATTAAAGCTTTAATTGATACTAAATAGTTGTTTCCAACTTAATCGAAAACGATAACAATTTTACGTTAAAATTATGAAAACAGAGGTGAGCACACCCATATAGCTACACCCAAATATAAAATAATAGATGACTAACACTTTAGAATTTACCTGACAATGTATACCGTGTAAGCAATATTTCCACGCCACGTTGACATTGCAAAGCACAATGAAAGCTTTTATGGTCGCGGTGCACTTAGAAATAGGTCAATAGTTCCACTAATATAACGGTTGGCGTAAAATAGAAGCCGCTAATACGGCATAAAATGTAAAATAAATCAATAGTAAAAGAGAGCCTGATTTTGATTTTGAGATTCCCTGAGTGAATTAGTCGATGATAAGACTTAATTAAAAATAATAGTGGATATAAACACGGTGTTAAATATGTTTAAAAGTTTTTGTTTTAGATATTGATTACATAGAATTTATTTGTTTTCACCTTTGGTACTGCTATTAATTGTTTTTCGTGTTACGTGTTAATAAAATTTCTTTCAAATATCGTTTCATTTCTGATGTAAAACTATCACATAGTGAAAAAATTGAGTTAAACTAATGATTCCTTTTGTGTGTAACACTTCTGATGGTACTGATTGTGACTGTATCTATATGAACTGAATATAATTTATGGTAAACACTTTATCCTATGACAGTTGACTTCAATAAATTATGAATACGTATTAATACCAGAACTGAATACAGAATAATGACATACTGTGTAAGCGATGCAACAACATTGACGACACTGTCAATCTAACAGTACCATACTAAGTAGTATAAATGGACCTGTGATTTGACAGGGGATATAAAAAGTCCACAAGAATTTACAAACTATTTAAAATTTTTAAGGAATCATTTTTGTTATCCAGAACTTGGCATTCTAGTTCAACATTCTCTCAATTATTACCATTAAGCGTTTGTTTAAATTCTATTGCTTAAGATTTCTTTTTTGTCCTGTTTATTCTAACTAATTGATAAATATATGCGATCAGTACAATGCAAATATTTTAAAGATAAAAGATCTTTGTCAAGTTTAAATATGTAGCTATATAAACAACCGCAAACCTCAGGTCTAGAACTAACCCTTACAGTACGTGGGGGCTGTGGCGTCGTATGTTCGAAAAGGTGGCATGCCAGTTGTAAGATCATAAATAACCCACCAAGCAGCAATTCTTGAGGGATGCCAACACAAACGGTGGAGTATCCACCAAATTGTTTGATGTTTTACCAGAGCAGTACGATCTGATAACAAAGACTATATTTGGGTAGATGCCAAGACCGCCACCTTTGAAGGATACGCCCATGGAGTGTCGCAACTCAAAGGGTGTTTTGTCGGGGAAGCAAATATGGAAGATTTCTTAAATGGCGAAATACGTTTCGAAGTTCTACTTATTTAGTTCAATCGTTCATAAGGCCTTTTTCTGATCTATTGTATTCAAAATTACAGATTTTGAAGATAAATTATTTAAGGAAATTAACCACTATATCGAATGCTGATATTCTCACAACAGAAGATAGACTCAGGCGTTCTATGAACGAACAAGAGATTGTTTTATTTTTATCAATTATTAATACCATTATTATGACATTATTTTTACAAACCGTCGGTCAGCAGTGTTATTATACCCTATTTTTAGCCGAACATTATGTGTGCGGTACACAGGATATTTCGCTCCTCTTCCTTAATTAGAAATTTTATAGGTTATAGTAATATTTATTATTTTTATAGTAAATTTTAGTATCATTAGATAATAATAAAAATCACAAATTTGTGGTGTTTTACGAAGCTCTGTAGATCGGTTATTTAAGAACACTGTCATTGTAAGACGAGTTGTTGTTTTTCTGTAGCCCAGCAATAAGGACTATGACAGAACTACAAGTACGCAATAGCTCGGTTTACCAATAATTTCAGAAGTGGGAGCAACTCTAACAACCTTAACGGAACCTATGACATGACATTCTTTTTATCGTTCAAAAGTGCATGGAGTCGATCATTGAACTGTGGGCTTTTCCACTCAGGGCTATGACGGCATCAGCATCATAGTCTGCGGGTGGGTAACTATAGTTCCGTTAGGAATAGGCCTGAGCGTTTCAAACTGCAATGTCCGACAGTTTTTAGATCATCAGAAAAAACTATATCTATAAACTTATGCAGGGAATCGCAGGCTGATAGTTACTTATCTGATCTTATCTGATAGCCAAATAGCTTACAGAGCATTGAAAGCTGTCAAGTAGAATTTCGAAGTGGTACTGGGTTACTACAAGATGCGTAAACAATTGATGGTAACTTACAGGCAAGATGTCGTTAATTTGAACTGCTTGATATTGGCTGTATCGATTTAAAACACAGATTTATACTTCGCTTCATAAATATATTTATTGATTTTGAATGTAGCGTTAAAAATTTTGTTTCGACAGCCGGTATATAATTGAAGTGAATCTTACATCAAAGTATTGTTGTATTATGAAGTTTAAGCTAATGCTATTTAACGTTGATATAGAATTTTTCCTGGACACTCTGTACCTATGTACATATATTGGAACAGTGAGTGTAATATGTAGTTGGCATTTAAAGGTCAGTAATATAACATGTGGTAGCCAGGGTAGACCGTAATTGCTTCGAAATCCAGTCATTAGGAACATACAAGTTGTAGTGCTACGAGGTATTTTTAAAGATCAAATGGGGGAGAGCAGTAAAGAAGAAATTGGTTTATTATTTGTAGCAATTCGAAAGCCAAAGAATAAGATCGGGACATACGGCGAATTATCTTAAATATACAACGAATCTTAAAAAAAAATCTAATCTTATTAGATAGAATGTTTACTAGTTATGTGAACGAGAATTTCGTGACAGAAGTATTTAATATTGAGTAAATAACTTAAAAATACCCTGGAGGCTAATATTTAGTATGGCCGTCTTCTAGGCATCGATTCTACCAGCTTCTGACAAATGTTCTTGTCAATTTTTATCCATTCATTTTTAACAATCGTCTTGAGAGAATTAATATTAGTAGGTTGTTGACGTGAAATGTTGGCTTATTTCGAAAGGGACTACAAATGGTCAATTGGATTAAAGTCCGGCGATTGTGCAAGCCAATCAAATACTTCTATCCTATTGGTATGAAAACAACTTTGCACAATCTTTGCTGTATGCTTTGGACCTCGATCCTGTTGAAATATAAACTCTTTGTTAAGGCCTAATTTCTTCTGCAGACAAACAAAGTTTTCATTTAATAATATTCAAATAGTTTTCTATACTTATGATTCCATCAATACATTAGGGTTCACCACATCCATCCCATATTGAACCCCAAAACATTAGTCCTCCTGCCGAAATCAACCATTTTTGTAAGAATAAGATTTAGCAAAGCTGTGAATGTAACTTACCGCCACCGTGTTCTATAGCGGGTCTCAAACACTCTGCTTTATATTTTTCACTTGCCTTTCTCTATGTAGAAATAATACCATGTGATCCAGCTGAATTTTTGTTTCATCTGACCATATGATATGTTTCCATTGTAATCAAATTCGTTTATTTTTAGCTGATATGAAAGACTTTTTAACAGCACTTCTTCCGCGGTATCCCTTCGATTTTATTCGATTTTTAACACTTTGTGAATACAATTTTACGCTAAATTCATTTTTGTTTTATAAACAATCTTAACCGTAGGTTGCCTTAGATTTGCTAAAATTTTACGAACAATACCCTTATCAATTCGTTATATAGTTTTCGGTTTTCTGCCTTTGCCTGTTTTATTCTCAATATTGTGCAAAATTGTTTTCATATTATTAGGATAGAGGTATTGGATTGGCCTTCACAATCGTCGGACTTGACATGCTCTCCATTTACAATTTGACAAAAATGTAAACGGTCAAATTGTGAATTGCATTTTGAACAATTATTGTAATCGCAACATGAATAGACAGGTATCTTGATTTTTCTGTATTAGGACACTTTTTTAATTTTTTAACTGTTTTCTTGCGAATAAAAATAAACATCTTAATACTTCCTGAACGTAGTTTTTTATTTTGCATTCAAAAGTGTTAAAAAAATCGGGGCGTTTAAAAGAAAAGTTGGACGTATTGCCGATTAAACCGGAAGTGAAAAAAATATAAACTGTATTGCATAAAATGCATTTATATTAACTATACCCCCATACCAAATATCAGAAATCATAATTTTCAAATAACAAAGTTATTCGACCATTCCGGGACTTTTTACTAACGCTGTATATTCAACAGCATTATCAATAGCTGTATAAAGTTCTTCTAAGTTGTTGGGTTCTTGTCGTCTTATTAAAGTTTTCCACTGATGAAATAAATTTTCAATCGGATTCAAGAATAGAGAATACGGTGGTAGATATACTGCTTCGTGTCCCAAAGCAACTATCAGATTTCTTGCATGTTCAGTAAGATGAAATGGAACATTATCCATTCCACGATTATAAACGCATGCTCAATATGATCGTCTGAAAGCTTCTGAAGAAAATTTGTTAAAAATTCGCACAATTTGTCTGCATTGTATGCTGAGTCCTTTTTATCAAATATGTATATTTCGGTGTGACCGATTGCTGCACAGATAGATATATTTTTGCTGCGAATTTGCCTTGTTTGCTTACGCGCATTAATGCCTACAACAGCTCTTCGTCTAGTCACTCTTGAATGTATTTGGATTCCACATTCATCTAAAAAAAACATTTTTTCTGGATGACTCATCATCTCTGTAAATTTTAAAGCGTAATGATATCTCCTTTCTATCGTATTTTCACAATTTCGTCTTTCTGGAATTATATGAGTAGTTTTCACAGTATAGTGAAATTCACGTAAACATCTGAAAATATTTGAAATTCTGGAGTGTTACTATACTCTGAATACTGAAACACAGAATACTTACCTGTCGATGGTCGAACAGCTAACATTTTTTCCAAATACCTCCAAACATTTGGTGCGCAAAGTTTTGGTTAATACGGTGCAGTTTTCATCCACCCAGTCACATATTTGTTCTTTCTCGTTAATCGCTAATTTCTTCGGACGGTGTCCTTTGGGATTTTTGTTAATTCTGCCTTCATTTTGGTACACAGTCACAATTTTTCGAACCGTATTGTATTTTACATCAAACATTGTACTTAAGTTTTTCATATTTTCACCTTTGTTATACGCTTCTATTATTAAACGTCTTCTTTCGTTACTGATTTTATTATAGACCATATTTTTAGAACTACTAATGTCGCAAAACTGAAATGAATGCTTGTGTCGCTTGTGTCTAACTAAACTGACAGCAACCGTCCTTTCATTGACTCATAGCGTACTTTATTTTTAATAATAGAACTTTGTTTTGAAGATTAGAAATGTAACGTTGACAACCGAACTTTTATTTGACGATATCGGAATTACTTATGAATACAGCGTAAAATCAATTGATTTGGACTGTATGTAAATCGTGCCTATAGTATTTAACGCCATCAAGTCCATCTAAATTAATTTTTGACGTTTTTCCATTCATATCCCAGCGAATGATTTTGTGCAAATGTCAGTCTTGCTTGTTTGTGGGTCTTCTTTAAGGGTGGTTTTGAGACCTTTTTCTGCCATCTAAAGCGTTTACTACCAGATAAAATTTGTTGTACACGTCTCTTAGTTACTGACAAATTTAAATCATATTTGATTTGTTGTGTGGTTACATTACCAGAAGAGGCTAACCGAAATATCGATAAGTGCTGTCTTCTCGTAAGTTTTTGAGTAGTTCCTTTAGGACGATATTTGCCGTAGCAATTATCTAAACTTATAAAATTATTGATGCGGTGATGGGATCGCCCCAATTTCGTGGCTATTGCTCGGTTTGAACACTCCATCTCTTTATAACAATTTATTTTTGCTTTTTTATTTTCGGTTAGCAATTTACCACTCGACATTGTTATTAACTAATATCTATACTTCAATATTATATATATATTTGGTAATGAATAAACTTTTTAAAGTGCTCAGAAGCGGTTTCGCACTGGCAGGCAATTCCTATCTTCATACCATGTTTGTTTAGCACTGGGGAACTATAAAAATTTTGCTTGTATTTATGCGTTTATATCACAGGTAATTGCCCTACTTATCTAAGAAGTATGATATTTACAAAATAATATTTCTGCCGTTTGATTATGTTCAAAAATAAAATTCTAGGTAATGTCCAACTATTACAGTTGCTAAATATTTATAGGTGAACTAAATAATGATATGGAACTATATAAATTTCGCTGAGTGTATGTAGTAAACTTTCTGTACTATATATCATTTTTAATAATAATATATAATAATAATAACATTTATTTGTTTCTTGCAAATATAATACAAGTATTAGAAAATATTTACAAATAAATACTAAATAATACATACACTGAAGTAATATAATTACTTGTTTGTGTTTGAATGTATGTATGTATTATTTAGTATTTATTTGTAAATATTTTCTAATACTTGTATTATATTTGCAAGAAACAAATAAATGCTATTATTATTACTATATATCATTGTTGTAGAACATTTATTTAAGATAATTCATGATCAGCTAAATTTATAAAAGGGTATGATAAGTTTTTTTTACATACTTTGTACTCACTATATTATGAAATTAAATTCATTTGGGAAATGTTCTTTTAGATATTACAAACATTGATGCCTCAAAAAACCAAAAACAACATTCTTATTAGAAGAATTACTAGCTCATTTTAATGAGAAACAGGTATATAATATTCCTCAGTGGCAGGAATAATTAGGAGATATATATATCTCCGTAATGCGGGATACAAAAATATTTTTGAATACAACAGTGATAACGCGCTTATTTCATCACAGCATTTCTACTTTTAACTAGTAGGTACTATGTATGTATGTAGTTCGATTGATTAACATCGTGTGCAACGCGAATTCACTGTTCACTGTGCGATTCTGCAGGACTAAATTATTGTTACTATGTAATCAATTCGTATATCTACATGAACATCATGTATGTCTTCGTGTATACGTTACTAATTCGGAAAAATTGTTTCGTTATACAACACCTGTAAAGGATATAAAGCAGACAAATATTTCATTTTAAATAAAACATGGCAGATTAAAATGATTTATTTTGGTAGATTAAGTGAAGTAAAATTCCGATAGGCCACTCTCAATTTCCGTCCAAGAAGGATTTCCTTTTATATTCGAAACAAACTTCGAGGAGTATATACGAGACTGGAATAGGCATGACGTCACAAGTAAACGGGAGCGAAATCGATCGGAGAATGCTGCATGCATTTCGGCGGTTATATCCGTTCGTTTGCCCCTTCTTCAAGCACCCCTATTTGCCATCTATTTACCTTTACTTTTCCTGCCGCACCTAATCTGTAGGCCATCAAACCAAAGATAGCAGTTCATCTGCTCTGAAGGGTTTTGAATGGAAGCACTATATGCCCGCTTTAATGATGACGCTGACGTAATACGGGCTACACCAATGAAAACGTTTTACTAGAAAAGAAATATTTTGGATTTCGTGTTATTACAAATCGACATACCTATTCAAACGTGGCCGTGATTTTCATTCGATAATTTTATTGCAATAAGGCAAAAGCCCTGCTAGACTATAATTATATATGTATATATGGCATATTTATTTTATGTAATAGCTTATATGCATATTAGTGGATGCAGTAGATAAATCATCTACTAGGTTTTGCTGAAAATTTGCTTATCTTCTGAGATCTAAACTTCAAAAATTGTTGCCAACCAGTACTGCGGTTTTATGGAAGATTATGTCCAATATACATTAGCGAAGCTAATATTTATATTTGTCGGGTGGAATTGAAGAGAAAGTAAACAATCTACACATTATGCTTTTTTTAATTTTTAAATTCAAAAATGGAATTAACGTTGCAATTTAATTGCTGCTTTACTGTGAACAGTTTTCCAAATAATCTACAATATTTTATTAAAACTCACCAATAATATAGCCAACATCTACTGCTAATAATAAGCAAAAATGCTATGATTTTAACATTTAAAGTTTTTGTTTGTAATATATTTTCAAACGTTTAAACAAACTTTTATTGCATTCGTTTACGTTACCTGACTGAAAACATGCATGTAATGCCTACTCCTTTCAGAACATCGAACTGTATTGTTTTGGAATTTCTGTTGTAATTAACATTTTATTGACTAACCCACAGTTTATAAACAATGAAGGTGTTGCAAGAATGTAAATATGTATCAATTACATCTGGCAATGCTAGAAAGTTGGGTTTTATTTTTTGCGCTAATGAGCTAAAATTAAACATCATATATCTTCCTCGAAGTGTGAAGTTTATAAATACACGATTGCGTTTTCTTAAAGATGTTTACGCTTCCACGTTACGTCGTTTATTTCTATAACGTTCTATAACGAATAATAATACAGCTAAAGACTAAACATAATTATCTATTGTAACATTATCTACATTCCAGCTTATTTATTATTAATGCAAGAAAGCTTTTCCTTGGCCTGCATGAGGTCAGTGGTGTCCTTAAAAATTTGTAAGTTTGAAAGTTGATTCGGACTGTATTAGGTTTGTTCCACCTTTTTCCAGAGTTTTGCAAAATAATATTAAAAAGTTGTCGAAAAGGTTACTCAGCTCTTCACACTGTACGCTTTTCCAAAAGAACACTTTAATTGTTTATTTTGATGAGCTGTTTAAATAATTAAATTCTCAAAACTCCAAACAAATGAAATAAAGTACTTTATCACAGAAGCCGGTAAGAATCTATTGGCCAAGAGAAGTAAATTTTAGTTTTTTTTTAATGTTAAGATGCCCATAAAAATTGTTTTGTAATAGATTAATAGATTATTATCTTTGGCATCATGGGATCTTGCAGATGTAAATAATTTTAGATCAACTGCGTTGGTTGCAATTAAAGATATAAAAACGAAAATCACAAAAAATTAACACTTACAGGAAAATATTACGAAACTTGCAAAAAGTGCGTGAATCTTCGTCCAAGAAAATTGAGTAACCTTGTCCTTTTTTATTAATTACATTAACAAAAAATGCACTGTGCAAAATGTAGGAATAGACAACTTTGGAAACATGGAGAAAAAAGGGGGGCGCACTTAGATCTTCCAGATTCAATCAAATTAATAATTCTATAAATGTTGTGCTATTCTCTTCAGCATCAACAATAGCATACACAAACAATATACCAGAAATGCTACAATTACTCCTGTCTTGATATTTGTCATAAAATAATTATTACATAATATATTATTACGAGTTTAGTGAAAATGAAATTATTCAAGCATGTTAAAAAAGAAAAAAATTATAATTAGTAAATAGAAAGGGTTGGCAATACCTTTAAAAGCAGAAGTAAGACCTGTAATTCTTCTTATAAATCATGTGAACAGAATAAAGCATAAGTACTTATAGTAACTTATACCTACAATGACTAAATTTGAGTAAACTCATATATACATACATGTACTTACATATATGTATATACATACATACACATAAGTATATGTACATATATGTATGGAACAGCATTTTAGTTTGAAGATTATCGTCGCATACATACATATGTATGTAGCATTTGTGGCAATTTACAGACAATAATGGATTGTTTACCCAAATTGATAGATAGCATACATTATACAGGGTGTCCGCGATATACAAAGCATGCTTTTAAGGGATGATAGCTACAACGATTTAGAAACAAAAACATATAATACACCTTGGGTCTATCTGTAAGCGTAAACGAGAAAAAAAATTATTTCTAAAAAACCTTATTTGGTCAAACTGTACAAGAAAACTCATCCATATTGCTTCTTAAATAATCAAAAAACCATATCAAAAATTTAGGGTTGAAAATAACTGAAAACAACGATGAAAACGAATTATTTCATACTTTGAAATTGAAGCGTGGTGTCATTTCTCTTCCACCATACTGTACCCATATTCAATAGAATGGCAGATGTAAGCCAAACATCATCTGTTTATACGACCTTGAACTTGTATCGTACGAAGTCAATGGCCATACGTTTTAAAATAAAGGTACCTTTGCGTTTTTTTTAATAATGTTATGACAATAAAGTCGATGTTATGTTGAAGTTAGAGTGAAAAGGGCGTATTTAATAGCAGCCTCCGATCGGTAAATGAAAATTTAAGTTGAGGGAAAGTCGCATTGAATAAAAAAAATGTAATTACTGCAATTATGGCGCTTTAAGCTCTTTCGTAAAGGCTACTACAAAATTGAGTTATTTTCTTTTATTTGTGATAAATTGGTGGTCCTAAAAAGGACTTTTTTGAGAGACAGGAGAAAATGTATTACAGGAAAGGCTCGATGTGTTGCAACACACGCCTGTAATCGTCGGGTAAATCTTGCACGGATCAGCTGTCGGTGTACAGTATGCATCGAAGTTTGTGACATGAGAAATAATTTTTTTTCTCGTTTTCGCTTACAGATAGACCCAAGGTGTATTATATGTTTTTGGTTCTAAATCGTTGTAGCTATCATCCCTTAAAAGCATGCTTTGTATTTCGCGGACACCCTGTATAGAACTAGATTTCAGGAAAGTATAAATCAAACCGTTTAAGTGGAAGTAATCGCTAGGTTTTACTACAATATAAACACCCAATTTCGTAAACAAAGTATGCTTCATTAATCATTTCCCTTATTAACTAATCGAATTGGCGTACAGGTGTAAATATTGACGCTTAAGTATTTGGTTATGTTGTAAGAGTATACGACTGTATCCAAAAAAAAATTATCGTTAATCGTCGCGTCACGTTGATGGTTTTATTTTGTAGCGTAACTACTCTTGAGGTAAACTTAGTGCCAATAAATCACTGTTATTTACAGCCTGAGATCAATTTTATCAATCAACTGCGCTTCTGAACGTGTATTTAGAACAGCGAAAGCTCCACCAAAGCCGAGTAATTTGTCACTGTTCGTTTATTCATCAGTTTGCGTAACGATGATTCTCCACGTAAAGTCGTAAGTAATACTTTTATTTATGATCGCTGTCAGTTTTGCTAGTCTACTATTCGTTTTTCTAAATATTTACATTAGTTTTATGAAAATTCAATCTCAGTTCTCCTAGAATTCATTTCTTCAACATTCTATCGAGGTCGTCTACACTAATGGGATAAAAATAAAATTGATCGGCAATTAGGATCATTGGTGTAGTGCAAATTTGTAGCAATATTGTGCTACATATTGCCATAAATTTTGCTTTAATAATGATATAATGGCACGCGCACTCCTATATATGTATGTCCTGACTCATAAAAATGCCGGATTTTTGTATTACATACCAAGAAGTATGTATAACTTAAATAGAAAGTTTTAGTTGCCAAATTTAGATTTACATGATCAAATTTTATTCAAATCTAGATGGTCTTGCTCGTATTACTTAGTTTTTATTATAAAGAAGTTAGTTGGAATAAGTTCTGTCCAAGGAAGGCAGTACTGCCACTGAAGTGGGCTTCATCAAAAGAGCTGATGGAACCTATACTAGTACTCACGAAGAGAGCATTAACGAACTACATAAAGTTAATTTTCTGTCCGCGAAAATCCTGACGGGTGCTCGTAGGCCAACCGCGCCTGATCGAAGGCTGAATAGGCCGAAACGAAACAACGAGAGGCAAAATACCTTGGGTATGGTTTGATCAAAGACTTACATAGAACACGCACATCCAAAACACAATGACCAAGGCCACCATTTCCCTAGGAAGGTGCAGACGGCTTTGCGGGAGCCCCAAAATGACTCTGTGGTTGTACATAAGGATAGTCAGACCCATGATAACCTACGGAGCAGTAGTCGTAGTAGTAGTAGGCGAAAGATGTAGCAGGCGCAGGCGGCAGGGCGCTGAGTGCAGTTCAGAAACTAGTTTGTCTCTGTTCTACCAGGGCAATGAGATAAGCCCCTACTGCGGTGTTAGATATTATCCTACACCCGCCACCACTACATATCTACATTCAAGGAACGGCGAGGACCGCAGCATACAGACGGATCTATAAGCAAACACCGATAAGTAGGTCGCACGGTAATGACTATCAAAAATTAATAAACGAACTTAAGGAGGCACCCCTTATGGGATGCCATGGTTCAGGAATGTAACCTGGGTAGGAAATACCAGGTTATAATGCCAGATAAGAAGGACTGGGAGAAAGGTCCTCCGGTAACAGCGGACTCGAACTGGTATGCAGACGGCTCCAAAACGGAATATGGCGTAGGAGCCGGTATATACAGAGGCAAGCCTAACAAGGCTCTTTCAATAAGCTTCAGCAAGGACACAACGGTTTCTCAAGCTGAGGTAGCAGCAATTCACCATTGCGTTAGAGAATTAGAAAGAACGAACTCGGTAAAAGCATCGCTAACTTCTCAGATAACTAGGCAACCTTCAAAGTGATTAGTTCAGCAAGTGTTGACTCCAAACTGGTTTGGGACTGCGTAAATGCCTTAAATGAGGAGGGTTCCAAAGGAAACTAATTTTGGCCTGGGTTCCTAGCCACAAGGGCGCGAAAGAAAATTAGGCGGCAGACGACCTGGCCATACAAGGTTCATCAAGGCAATTTGGTCCATCCTTCGGCACTAACAAATCACAAAGTCCATTAACGATTGCATAGGTACATAACAAGTCCACGGAATGATGGCAAAGATCACCAGGGCAAAGACAGGCAAAAGAGTTCCTAAAAGAACAGAAGCCTGAATTCTAGAGACCTGTTGGGTAAAGACAAGAAAACCGTCAAAATGATAGTAGGTCTGTTGACAGGCCACTGTAGACTAAATAGGCATATGTATAACATAGGCCTAGCGGAAGATGCCACCTGCACATTCTGCAAAGAGGAAGAAGAAACCCCAGTCCGCTTGGCAAGGACAAGGTTTCTAATGTTGGGCACAGAACACCCAACAGCGCGCAGCTACACAATGGAGCCGCTCTCAAGGATGCTAAGCCTCATAAAGAGAGCAAAGGCGCGTTCTAGGTTCAAGGGGGATCAAAATAGACCTGGAAGGTTGTGGTGAAAGAGGCGCTTGGTGCCACTCCAACACTAATCTAATCTAATCTAGTTGGAATATTAAAGAGTAATAAAATTCTTGGCACAAAAAGGAAAAGATTATGCATTATCATATCTAAAACTGTTCTTAACAGGACGTTTAGCATGTGTAAAAATGATGCTGCGTCATTTTCTATAGTAAAATTTTGAAGCGACCAATTTTGGTGTTAGATATAGAATGTGTGTCGAACTAAGAATGAATAATCAAGAAAGTTGACGTCTTGGAAGATTAAAAAAGAAACTGATAATGATTTAAATATACGAGTAGACAAAAAAAATTGTGAAGCGACAACCAGAAAGGTCTCCGAAAGTTCGACAATTGAAAACCAATATACAGCAAAAATAAACTCGAAGATTTCTTCAAAAGTTTATGCTGTTGTGTAAGAAGAAGAGCAGCATTGGAGATTTACGTTGAATATATGAACGCACCAATGAATGCATTCAAAACAGCGGTCGTGATAGGCGGCAGAGATACAATTATAAATATAATATGACAATGTACTAAATTAATTACTTTTTTAGTTCTAATCTATTGTTGAGGTAGGCTGATGCAGCAACTTGCTGTGGTATTTCACCATTAGCTTACCTTCCATTATTGATTCAGTTATGCTCCTACGGTTATATGAAAATGTGTTTATATATTTGAAATAGAAGAATTCTGCATTTAATTTACACACAAATGTTAAAAAGATGCTGTCCTGTCTCTAATAAATTCAGTTACAAATTTGACTGTGTTTGGATCATTGATGTATTAAATTTTCCAAGGTATTATATCGCTTCCGTATTATTTGTAATATTGTGCAGGAAAGAATCATAAAAGAAGAGGAAATATGTCTCGTTAGTTTTAAACTGCGTGATAAACCGTAAGTAATCCCAAAAAGGTGTATCGATGTTCTATTACCACTGTTAAATTGGATGAGATACATAAGAATAGCCGATGATGTGCAACGGAATCAGAAAGCATCTGATAGTAAACCAACTATTATTTGTTACATAATAAATTCATTAGGAATAATTGTACGAAGATATCAAGGTACCAAGAAAAGTTTCTTATTATTAGATTGAAATTAAACCACTGTAAAGTGTCTGTTCATTTGGTCAAGGTTGGAGTCTTCCAAAAATTGATAGCTATTAAAGTCCGGTTGACTTAAACGGTTTCCTTGGATTGGAAAGACACAAAGCTTTATTTGAATCATGTTGCTCCATTCAAAATTTTTGTATTTTGTTTAGCTATTTGTATTTTGTTTAATTCTGTTCTCTTATATGTGGTCATACCTTTAATATCCTGCATATCTACAGTCTTTCTTTTGTGAAAGTCAACGTGATAGACGTTATATCGTGAAGAGTTTTTCCCCATTAGGATCCTGTTGCTGTTGCTTGAATGATTTCTTATTTGACTGACCAGGATAAAGTAGGAGCTTCTTGGTGAAGGATAACGGGTAGAAAAGCTTAAATATTTTAAGTTCTTCAGTACTTCAGTAAAAGTACTGTTTTCCTGCACATATAGCTCCCCATCCAGTCTATATCTGTTGTTAACTTGTAGCTGGTAACTATTTCAGCGTAACGTTATTGTGTTCTGCCTGTTGTTTCAGGATCCTATACCTTTCTAGTTCAAAATTGGAACTGAATTTGACTTCGTTTTTATTGTCTTACTTCAATTACAATATATGGACAATACAATGACAAGAGACAATTTTAATTTAATCCAATGCAACCTGGATTTAGCAACTCAACATTACTAACATTCTAGGCACCTTAACTATCATATATTATTATACTTATTATTGAGTGCCCTAAGATAATGGCGTCATCACCATGTTCTCCATCTCTGTCGATTACAATGCCTGCGGCTTTCGGAGGTTTTCAAGCTTCCACCAACCAGCAGATTGGTTTTACAGACGTGGATTTTTGTGACCTTCTTGGTTGAGTTGTGTATACTGTATCTTCCAGTGAGTGAAACTGAGGATGGACGGGATTTTATTCGCATCAATTAATGACTTTTAATTTTGGTTACGTGTAATATGTACATATATACCATCTGTAATAAAAGTAGATATTATCAAACAGTTGGAAGAAGAAGTTTTGTTTTGACCTCAAACTTAATTAGTTAGAAACACAGTAATTCATTATTCTATAACTAGGTTAGAAATTAATTCAATTAGCGATATTACTACTATTTATTGATGCATGGTTCGTTCACATCTATTGGCGTTACGCTACTACGTAGTAGAAAGTACTAATTTTGTGATTACTTAATAATAAATGATGGTAATTTCTCATTTAGAAATGGATTAAAAATGCGTACATCTTTATTTTAGTCATATCAACAAGTTGACAGTATTATTGCGTGACTTTATTAGGTGACCTATTGTATAATTCTGCGAAAAAATTCATAATCCGGCCGCCCTTCATGATGTAAATATAGAAATACCAGTGTTGCGTGACTGAAAAATGGGAGTCATAAATCGAAAAGAATACGTATATCCGTTGCTGATTCTTTCTATCCAGGAATAGGACTTATTGCGGTGTATCAATCAAGTAAAAAATGGGATAAACGTCACCAGTTAGAACAATATGGAAATTCTACATGCTATGAGAATGATTAAAATTTATGCGGCATCTTTACAAACGATATATTAGTGTATATTCCATGCATCCGCGTTCATATATTTTTAAAATCTACTACATTAGCTCATATACATATATTCTTCACAGTTTTTCTTTACCAAAACTTTGACCTACTTTTGGTGCCGTTATACATAGATACATACATTATTCTTTCTTTATGTAAAGAAAGATGTGTTATACTGCTGTATGCTTTAATGTGCTTCATCACACTATAATTTTCTAAATACTATTGTAAAAGTAAAGTAGTAGTATATTGTGATTTTGCAATTGTAGTGTTGATTGGTGCTAACTACATACAAGCCCTGTCCCAACCACCTAAAACTTAATATTTCTGAATTTATTTCATGATACCATAGTGATAGTAGAAGTCGTGTCATAAGAACTAGGGAAGAAACATTTCAGAATGATTGTCTCAAAAAGAAAGTAAAATTTCCGGCTTCTGTTATGATTTGGGGATCCATGTTGGCTAGTGGAGTGGGAGACTTACACTTTGTGGAAGGTATTATGAATGCTGATAAGTACATTAATGTGCTTTAAAACAACTTAAGATCCCAAATTGTACAAATGCGTTTAAATAATACCGATTGCGTCTTTCAACAAAATGCTGCCACTTGTCATACGGATAAAAAAGTAAAATATTGGATGTTGGAACACAATATTTCAGTTTTTAATTGGACTTGTAGTAGTCCAGATCTATCGTCGGTTGAAACCTTGTGTCATATCATGAAGAAGAAGCTACAAGCAAATCCGGCAAGGGCCTTTCCAGAATTGCGAACTCGTCTCCAAGAAAGTTGGAATGGTTTCACACCAAATGATTGCCAAACATTCGAAACAATCGAAGCAGTTATCAGTCGAAAGGGCGATATAGCAGTAATTTGCTGATATTTTTGGTCTATGTAGTTGATTTACCTCATTTGAGTTTTTTGAATTTGTAAAATATTTCTTTCTCTATTTCTTTCTGAATTAAAAGAAAAACGTATTTTATCATAAATATATTCTTGTTACGTTTTCATTACGTTTTTCGTTAATATGATAATTCTCTTAGAAAACATAATGTTGATAGTTGGGCCAACTTCACTGAGACAAGGCTCATAGTTTAAAGTTCATACAATTGCAATAGGTAAGTTTATAAACGTAATATATAATATATATAATAATGATAGCTAAAGTAGATTATATAGTCCTACAGACAGTAGTAATTGTAGTAATGGGGATATGCAAGAATGGTCGCCATATTTTGGTTGTACCATGGTTTTGTGCCCATTTTGTGCTGATTTGTATCATTAAAATCACATTATATGCCGCTTCCGTTTTTATCGAGATGTTCTGATCAAACGTCAACTTGACCACTTTTGAATTGTCAAAATTTGCTTATGTGACCTGCTTTTGTAATGTTTTGTGCTGCCCGCATTCGCAAGACATTTAATTGTAAAAATTGGCAAATGTAAATTTGTCTTCTCCCCACACTTTCGAGCCTTCAAAATGTGATAATGCTATCGTATTGTACTGCTTGGTGTCGTTCAAACCAAGTTTTTTACTCCATTCGTTTTCGAGATATTTAGCTTAATAGTAGATTAAACGTCACTACATTTTCGAATCTTCAAAATTTTATTATGCTATCGTTTTGTGTCAGTTTTGTGTTTATTCGTGGCGTTAAGCCACGTTTTATACTTCTTCTGTGTTCGAGAGATATAGTTTTAAACTTGATCAAACGTAAACTTGTCCCGACGTAACATTTTTTTAATATTGAATAGTGTGGTGGAAGTGGTTCTGCAGTTACACTATATCCCATTTGAAGTAAGATACAATAAGTACTGAAATGTGTAACCCTCCAAAATTGCTTGTTGCTTAAGGTCTTTCCTTAAGGAAATCATATGACGATATTAAAACAAATAAAGAAAATTTAAAGTACCTATATGAATTCCATACATTAGGTAGTTTGATAAATTATAAAATAAAAAATGAACATTGGAAATTAAAGACCAATAAACGAATCACTTTAATCCCATGTGTTAAATATAACTTTCTCCTTATATATTACTCCGCGTCGTTAATAACCATAACCGTATGATGACTGACAATTTAGGCTTTTAGGTAAAATAATCATGGTGATTATAATAACATGCGTGCTATAAAGATCGATTATAAGCTATTTCCTTTGTCAACGTGCATATTACATTTCTCAGTCCCGCCCTGTAATAATATATCCTGTGCTTACAGACACATGGATATTGAATCAAATTTCAAAAAGTGGAACGACAAAACGTAATAACAATAGTAATAAGTTAGGTATGCTTTTGTAACAATATGTCCAAATTGAAGTAAATGAAAAGAGTATGTGAATAATTTTCGAAATACCGAACAAAATGCTAGAATATCCTGAAAATGAACTAAACCTCTAATGACCAAATTGTATGTTTGTAAGGAAACTATCCAAAAGTTGTTTTAATTATTAAGAAAAAATTGTTAAAAAGTTACTACGAAACTATAATAAAAATATTACAGAATTGCTTGTTCTGAACATAAAACTAATGGAAAATTTAGTAGGATTATTAATGGTTCAGTGATTAAATTAAGTCCCTCCTTACCCATAGGTGTAATCAGTTTTTTATTATATACTGATTAGAAATTCCCGTATCGTTCATTTTTAGTTATTTTTTTGTATATGGTGAATGCAATGATGGGACTACCACACTGACACTTGCTTGTATGTGTGAATGTGTTTTCTGCAGTTTGTTACTACATTACCTTTCTGTAAGTAGTGTTGTACTGTTAATTGTTTCTTAGTAATGAACGGACCACATTTCTGAGCCCAGACAAATGTTAACTCTTAATTGTCCCCATTTTAGGGTAATATGAAACGTCAGCTAGAAATGTCTATTAGTATTTGCTGTACTATGTGATTGATAGGCTGATATTTCCTAACATACTTATGAACAACTTCAATAAAGTCATTAAAATTATCTCTACTCATTCATTGTGAAACAAATCTCATTTCACTGGTCGAATTTGTTTTGTCTAATTTATTGGGACTCAATGTTACAGCTACATTCTTAAATATTTTATATTGCAACTAACAGTAGCAAAGCTGATATTGGAGCTAGTAGTAGTATACCAATATGGTATGTAGGTCTATGTGCCACAATTTTTACCTTCAACATATCAAAATTAGATGAAATTCTTTGCAGTTTTTTCTTATAAGTACTACATGAACGAGTATCAAAAACACCTCACAAATTAAACGAGTCAAAAACATACACATGTATATTGGACCAGCTTTATGTTTTGCTACGGCTTGGTTTAAGAGGACACTCTAACAAAAGCGACACATTTCTTCGAAGTCACGTTACTTAAATATAAATTGATAAAACTCGCCACCCGATGACTGGTATAACAACAGCCAACAAATTTTATCAACAGTTCTATACTCAATCTTACAGTAATGGTAAAATACTTCTTCACATATAATGTTTTTATGTTGTAGGTATTGTTTTTAACTGCATACGAAAAATAAGTGCATGAAATCGTAAAAATGCTACTACTAAACTTTGTAGAAAATGGGACGATACATAGATTTGAGACAAGATGTACAGTGATCAGCTTTTAAATCGACACTACCACAGACTAAAATCCACCTTATCGCCACTGCACGAAAGCTAGCTGCGTGGACATATAATTTGTATCGAATGGCCGTATCGAATGAAAGTGCGGTTGGTTTTTGGAAATTTTAGATTAAAACGGATTATGCAAATTTTCACCCTCGCCAAGATATAAACGCTTCTATGGTTTGTATAATTTAGAGCACGTGGCACTAATATTATATTTTCATGTAATTTGTTATTATACAGGGTTACCTTTAAATAGGTATTAAACTACGCAAATCTGAAAACTACCTATAAATGTGTAACTGAAAATGAAAAAAAAAAAATTAGGGTCCAAAATGCAGTTAAAGTCGGTCCACTTTTATACAAATATTGCTGATTTTTCAAGTCCACGCATATGGAAGTAAAAATCGATGAGAATGGTATGAATAGTGTATTGAAACGCAGATGGATGGTATTTGCACGAGAGCATAAACATAAATATTAGAAAGAATAGATCGGCTGTTGAGTGACCTGCAACGTTGTTAATTTTATCACGTCAGCTCTTATTAGTCGTACAGCTGATGTTTCTATTATGAAGTATTTTTATGAATACTAGATTTTAGTTATTTGTTATAAAAAAATCCTTTTCTGGAATTTGTAGTGGTCTGAGAAGAACCGATGTAGAAGAAACAGGACAAAATATTTACAAAAGGTGTTCTAAGTATCCGCCATGAGTAATAATACAGGCATCAATGAGGCAACGAAATTTATTATGTACGCACGTAAAGTTCGGCATGTTGTGGCGAATGCGTGTTTCAGAATTGGCGATTTTGAGACAAGCAAAAAATTTAATAAAGAATGGCATTTTTGCGTTAAAGTTCAAATAGTTTTTTCCCCTATTATTCAGTTCATCCGGGGTCACACTGTAGGTATACATATATGTTCTAGATTAATTTGATTTTTCACGCAATTACGCTTTATTGACCGCCAGGTGGAAAAAATATCTATAAATAAAATATATACTTATATACAGGTGTATTTGAAATAAAAGTAAAAAATATCAAGAATGGTAAGATACAACTATGTAGAATATAAATCCAAACAATTTTTGTACAATTACGACACGAATGCCAAAATTAAAATCTCCCTTATAAATTGCAATATGCGCCGTCTATTGAATCGAGAATGTTGACCTCGATTAATCTAACGTAAGAGATCGCAAAAACAGCTGCCGATGTTATAAAAACTACAAGATAACGCTGATGTGTCAGTTTTTTATTAAATAGCTTTGAATGAAGAGTTCAATAATGCACACATTAAATATCGCACACATATTCGTTCGAAAATATTTGACAGTGGCGCGACAAATATTTTAGAAATATCTTTATTTTTTTCTCGCGTCTGGGAAGGAATTTGCGCAAAATATTTTGGATTTAAATTTAAGAAAATAATATCTTTCCATTTTTCATAGTCTTTACCTTTATTTCAAATACACCCTGTATATATATGTATGTCATAGCTCAAAATAAATATACATACTTGCTAACAATATAAGAAATATTCTGTAATATATTTTACAGAACAATACTGCTTGACAATTGGATAAATTTTTCATGAATATGCGCTTTTCCGTTGAGATATGTACACTTCTTCCATACGAAATTCAACAATAAAGTAAAAATTTATCAAATCGCTCAATTTAACAGCATTTCTGTAGGATCTAAGTGTAATAATATTTATATAAAAAATATGTTGTTTATGAGATTTTAAACATAATCCTATACATCAATGAATTTTTTTATCGTACATACATACATATGTATCAAGAATTTGTTTTATCTTAAATAATTTTGTTGGTAGACACAGCTAGTTTTTAATTTATTTAGCGCAAATTACATATCAATTTCTTCTACTGAAGTATTATTACGCAAACCTAATTTATTTAGATTCTGGAATAAATTGAACTTGACTTTGTGATTTATTGACCTATAAGTGAAAAAAATCATTGAACAGTTTTCTTGCGGACGTAAGTACATATATAATGGAGCAATTTTAAGTAAAAGAATTTGTTATATATACAGGGCAATCCAAATTAAGTGTTCACCATTGGTAACTTTGTTATTATTAAAGATGCAAGATTGTTTAAATTAGCAAACTTGTAATACTTTTAACGGTTTTTTGACGGAAGAATAAAAAAACAAATGAGCAGCGCGTTTTCGAGTTTTGCCGAAAAATATGTTTTTTTCAAATGGAAACCTTTGTATATTATATCATTTTCTGCTAGAAGTTTAATGTTTAAACAAACAATCTTATAAGGAATTTTTTTACTGGGATTAAAAATAATTACACTGAGAAAAATGTTACAGCAAAACATTTTATTTAGAAATTTATACTTATAAATAGTATAAATTGTATTAAAATTACGAACACTGTGTTTAATGGCCAACAACAATTTTGTTACTAAAATCTTAAAACAAAATGTTTTAAGATTAAAACAAAAGGTTTGCTACATTTGATGAAATTTTTAAATAAAAATAATTTACAACATCTAGCAAAACTAGTTCATTGGTTTTTAAAAGTATTTATATTGGTTTTTAAATAAAGGTAGTTTCAATTTATGCACGTTGGAACACTAATGAAATGAGAGAGAGAAGGTTTAAGGCGCTCGTACGTAAAAAGAATGAGATGCAGTATGATGTATGACGCGGTCTTTGTATTTGTGAAAAGGTTGATATTGGCGGTAAAACATCGATAAACACCACGTACTACCTACCTACAGTACAAATCATTGCTAATTGTAGTACAAGCAATTTACTTAAAGTTGCTACAAAATATAGTAAATTGAAGTATAATAGGTACTTAATTTCCAGGAATAAATTTATTGTTAAATTTAGTATGCTATGTTGCTGTCCTATACAAGGTGTATATAAATTGTCGCAAAAGCTACCCGTAGCGACACAGTTTGTTCGAATTTGACACAGAATTCTTATGGTAAAATGTCGTATCATGCTTTATGCGTCCTCGGGGACCACATGAAACTAACATCCATTTGGCAACACTGTAGTTTCATACTACCGTAATAATAGATAGAATACTTGTCAAAATTGACAAACGGGAATTACAAACGACAAATTGGATTACGCAATTGATACATAGGGCAAAGCAATAAAAAAACACTTTATTAAAACAAAGTTAGTAGTTTTGATTTTTCGTATGCATTTCTTGTAACAAATTAGCATCACTATTACCTACGCATCTGCTCAAATTGATGTCCGTCCGTTTGTAAACACAGTTGCAATCTACGAGGTATTGTTCGTATTACTCGTTCTAGCCCTTTGACACTAATGATTTTGATTGAAACCAAATAAGAAAACATACACATTGTCTTACAACGCTGCCAATTGTGTTTTTCAAGAGAGGATGCTAACGAAGAAATATTGAAAATAGACTCTACCATAACAAAACAAAATTTTTTGATAAATTAAGAATAAAAAGTTTTCTAAATTCAAAATTGCAGCTGTCTGTACCGACAAATATCGAACACAAGCGCTTATTAAGAGACTAAAAAACCGAAATTCGTGAACCTCGTGAAGACGTATGAAGCATGGTACAATATTTTACCATTGAGATTTTCGATTTAGAAACGAACGAAGAATGTCGCTGCGTATAGCTTTTGCGACAATTTTAACACACGCTATATATAGCAATAAATTATACTAAAATGCAGTATATTCATACTTATAAATACTATAAATTTTTCTCCGTGTAGTTATGATGCATAAACGAAAACAGCTAAATAAATTTTATAAACTTTATTTTATACATAAACTTAACATTAAAAGAAAATAAAAATCACTTATTTCCTCATAGAAGATGTTCAAAAAAGCACCTTGTTGTTCAATACATTTTTGTACACGCTTCCGAACTTCTCGAACTGCCTTCAGAATGGTCCTACCATCTATTTGGTTTATCTTTTCACTAACTGCAATCTTTAGGTCGTTTACGATTTCGTACCTTTGCTTATAAATCTGGGTCTTTAAATAACACCATAAAAAATCAAGCGGCGTTAAATCTGGCGATTGGGGAGGCCACAGAAAAGGACCATTTGTTCCTATCCATGAAGTGTTAAAAATAGTATTTAAAAGTTGATGAGTACCTCTGTAGTTGTGCGCTGGTTCGCCATTCTGCTGCAAATGCAGATTCTGTCTACTTATGAGACCCAGATCGTCTAAGAAATTATTCAAAATTTCAGTTAAAAATTCTATGTACTTTTCACCAGTTAGAGTGCCCTCATAAAAAGAAAGACCAACAGTCCTTGAACCAATTAAACTGCATCAAACATTAAACTGAAACGGACTTGTGGGCGTCTTGGGTGTACTAAAAGAAGATTTTCCTTTGAGCAGTAATGATGATTTTTTGTATTGTACATTCCAGAATTTGAGAAATTCGATTCATCGGTCCATAAAATATAACGAAAGTTGTTTCCATTTTGACGACAAAAGGTAAGATACCAGTGGCAAAAAACATTCTTCTCTCTGGATCCCCTGGCAAAAAACTAGGACTGGTTTGTAGTTATAAGGAATGAATTTTTGTTTCTTCAGAATCTTATGCACAGTACCGTAACTCAAATCAGATGCATTGACAATATTTTGTATGGAATTCTCACGGTTGGCCTCAAAAAATGCGGTAACTGCAATTTCCGTGGCGTCGCTTAATATAAAAGTCCTTTTTGTCCTTGTTTTGGCAAAAGCACTCTCATTGCCTCTAAATTTTCGGAAAATATTGCTCATGTGGTTGTGTTCGGAGTGGATGTAATTCAGCGTAGTGTTCTTTTGCCCTCCGAAAGGATTTTCTGCACACTAAATAAGATTCTAACATATCACACTTGTTTGCATGGGTAAAAATAATTTTTTGTCAAATAAATAAATAGCACAAGGAAACTTATGAGCGAAAGACTAATAAAACTGTACTAACATTTGATGTTTGGTAGAGACTTATCGTCGTTTTCATAGATACATAGAAATGCACTTTACTTAACTGTTTTTGTTTATTCACTATAACTCAAGTATTTTTAATTCCAGTAAAACATTTCTTATAAGATTTTTTGTTTAAAAATTGAAGTTCTAGCAGAAAATGATATAATATACAGGGATTTCTATTTGAAAGAAACATATTTTTCGGCAAAACTCAAAAACGCGCTGCCTCATTTGTTTTTTATTCTTCCGTCTAAAAGAGCGTTAAAAGTGCTACAAGTTTGCTAATTTAAACAATCTTGTATCTTTAATAATAATAAAGTTACCAATGGTGAACACTTAATTTGGATTGCCCTGTATATATCGGTTTTTGTTATAAGAAAATATGTTTTTGGAATACCTAAATCTTATCATATATAAAAAGGTATAACAGAATAGACGGCGCGCGTAAAGAAGTAAATTGTAAAACGAATTACTATAAGTGCATACATATTAATCAAATAAGATATCTATTAAATGCTATATACTTAGTAAGCAAACAACAATAAATTATTCAGAAATATGGATCAGTAATTAATTAAATTCTTTCTTCTTCTCTAAGTGTCTTATGTAGTTTGTATTCGGACTTGATCATTCCAATTTGAGTTGGATCGAGAATATTTTTATTTTTTTTTATCTGATGAAAATCATATTAAATAACAAATTTATATTATTTCTGCGTTTCGAAAACAAAATACACTTTATTTTTATACATCTTGTATATTATACATCTGTTACATAAGGCGCTTCTTATCATTTGCAGATTTCTATTAATATCTTACTCTTGTGCTTGAATTTAATTTTAAAAACTAATATTTTTGGAATTGTGTATACTTCAACAACATATTTCGTTTAGGTATCCTTTTGAATTTAAATGAAATCTCGACATTGATTTCAGCCTATACATAAAACCTATATTTAGAAAGTTAATTAAAATCTTGTGCCGCCTCCAAATTAGAAATAAATGAAGATGTAGACGTGCATATGTCATAACTGATACTGTATTGTGATTTAAATCGCAATATAGGATTTAATCAAAACTTTAAAAATAATATCTCGGGACTTATTTTTAGGTCCACACAGTGGCGGCTAGCGCGGTTTCCTTTGTGAAACATAAAAGTGGACGGTACATCAACTACATATCGGTTACCCCTATAGGTAAATGTTAATAGGAAGTCCCGTTGCTAACGTTTGAACGGCCAAAAGTAACAGGCAGCAACCGATACGAAGTATACTAGTAGATATGAAACAAATGTAACATTTTTGAGTAAGTTTTGCTACTACATAAATAATATTGTTTGCGTATAAATTTTGTATAGTTTCGTAGAGTTATATACATATGTATACATTGTCGGAGATTGCATTGTTTTTCTAGCGTAAGTATGCCGAAACGCTATTAGTTTATAAAATAGTAAATGTACACAACGGGGATGCGCTGTATTCTCTTCCGAACAGTTTACATCATATACTTAATTTTTGGTGAATAAAACTAGAATTCCATTGAGTGTCTTTTGTATTACATTTCTTTTGTATTTTTATCAAGATGTAAAATGAAAATAAATTCGTAGGAGATTCTCAATTTGGTGCAAGCTGTTTCTGTGGACACTAAGTACTTCTAATTATATCAGTACTTAGTTGGTTTGTTGGTAGTAGCTTGTTATTTTTATTACTTTATATTTGATAAGCAAAAAACCTCTTGTATAACGAATGCAGTTTAATGCTGCATATATCCATCAATTCAGCACTAGATCGACTCAAAGTATTTCTGCCCTTTTCAAAATATTGTTATACTATCGCATTAGTTCAAACCAATTAGTAAAGCAGCTGTTCCAGACTTCAGTTCTTCCAATTACAGGACTCGCTGACCACACAATCTATTTTTTTTCTTCCTAAGTCTTGGAACGTAAAAAAATGGAGGATTTTAGGTGAATGGAGGATAATGTAATATCTCGCTATTTTGTTGCTTCAGTAAATCAATTATCTTTTGAGCGACGCGCAAACGATTTGTCAAATCCATGATGTTACTTACAGTGATATAGATGTTTTTCGAAATTTTATTATAGAAATGCATTTCGAATCCAAGTGCTAAACAACTTTTCCATATTCATGTTCTTTATTTGAATTGATATCTTTCAAATTGAAATATACGTACATATATATTTATTGTGGCTATCGCCTGCTGTTGATGTCGTTGTGAACGATTGCGTTTCTTATTCGCAAATTGTTGTTTTGAGATTAATGACGGTATTGTTTTGTTGTGGTATTGGCGATATTGAATTTGTTATTAATCGAAGTTCGCTCATTTTGACTGAAACTAGATTTCAATAATTCTAATAAGACTTTTGGTCATGACAGGATGACATTCACGTACATATACCCCAACCCAAATTATCAAAATGGTTAATCAACTAATTTACGATAGCCGTGTTTGGATAACGTGGAAGAACAGCACCTGCACTAAGTACTCAATTAATTTTTAGAGGTAAAGTTTTTAATACTTAAAGTCAAATAAAGTGGCGTAAGTACATTTGCCCTCACCCTCACGTTAAACACTACAAACGTTTGTGAAGAGAGAATTTACGTCCAGACTGATTAACGTGTCTGCTTGTTCGTTTTATTGCAGTAGGAACTTGGCATCATTTGTTGCCAATTCAGCTGTTACTCCCGCTAAACAAAAACACATACAGACTTGAATTCAATGACTGAAAAAGTTAGATCTAATACAAAAACACTGTCGTGATACCCAGCATGAATATACTAACAGATCGACAGTAGGCGAACACAAAGTCCTAGCCAGAACTACACCGTACCATCAAAGAAAACCAAGAAGATACATATAAACTGAGCAACACCTGCCGAATAATTATAACAAGTTTGTTCGTGTAATCATTACACCGAACGGAAACCGTCTCGAATTATCGAAGCCCACCCAGGAAGCAACAAGATATCTGAAAAAACCAGAAGACTAGACGATCACACTTTAGAAATCTTGTGGAGATGCTAACATCATGATCAGTAAAGGGTCGTGAGTAAATGTATCGAGCAACAACGCCTTGAAGATTTCAACGCATAATTACTAATTCATTTAGCTAGAAACTATATACAACTTAATTTTCCATTACAGAATTTAATCGCATAGTTAACCTATCTTTGTTTCTTGCATTTTCTTTGTTGGATTTGATTAGATGTTTTCTACCAAAGTATAATAAAATTTTATCATTAGTTTCTATGCCATGTCTGCTATTTCCAGAAAATAATTGTATAACTTCAATATTTAAAGTTGGTTGATTCGTGCGATGTACTGTTTGCCACGTTATCGTTATGAGGGTGTTTGTTTTGTAGACATTTAATCGTTAATGCTTGTCATACTTGTAGATTCTTGTTATCTGATCAGTAAACGGTAAGTGTATCAAGCTCATTTTGTACTTAATATTAAGTGCCCCAGTTGTTACGCAAGATTTCAGATTACCTTGTACTTTTTTTATTGCATAGCTACATACAACGAATGAAAACAGGCTGCATAAGAACTTTTAGATCCTTAAATGTTATGAAATTCCTTGAGGCATATTCTTAGTGTTCTGTTCGTAAGCTGCTTTTGGTAAACATGTAAAGACCTTCATCGATTCGTTACATAAAGATGCCTGTGTTTTTTGTGAAAAGAATACCGTCCTTATTCTTTTGAACATCTTTTATATGTCAATGTGTGTTTGTCTCAATTTATGAAATTTTGGGTGTACAGGAGTGTACTTTTTTTCGTGTTACAAGTTAATAATTTTTTTTACAAATGTTATCGTTTGATTTCTGATGTAAAACCATCACATTTCCAAAAATGCAAATTAAACAAAAATGAGTCACTGAGTATATATTGCAACAACGAACGGTTCAATAGCCGGACTAACTAGGTGGCTACCCAATGCAATCACAGATCGTTGGAGTCCGAGGTTCAATTCTTTGCGTAGTCACATTTTGCAGGGAGAATTGAATGTTGATCCCTTTAGTATTGGTCCTTGAAGCAAAGTGCAGTATTATAAACAACTGTAAAAACGCTTTAAACATATTTAGTGATACCATATTATACAACAAGAGTTGTAGGGTAATATGTAGATTAAGTTGCAACTGATAATGAAGTACCTAGTTAACAACTACGTTACTGCTTGACCTATTGTAATTTTGTTTTGGTTTTCCTCCTTTTTCAAATGTATTTCACTATTTCTCCCTCATTAAAGAGGGTGCTATGTATGTCACATTATTTTCCTTGTTGTCAAAACAATTTCCTTATTTGTCAGAACTATAACACTTTCTTATTACATATATGTAAGAATGAATGCTCAAAGAAGACAAGACAACAAAATCTCGAACCAGGTACATACGTGCTTTAATAATCAAAGGAATGAACGACAGTAGTTCACCATTCCAGATAGGACGACAATTTAATGTTCTCCCGAACACTGTAAGAAAAATTTACAAGACTTACAAAATAACAAACGAGCTGAAACAATAATAGTTAGACATTGCTCCTATACGTTTACTCGAAATGAGAAAGAAAATATCTGCAATTTAATTGATAACCATTCGTCTGTAACACTAAAACAAATAAAAACCAAATTGTTAGAGCAAAAACCGCAACTAGATGCAAGCTTATCAACCATTGACAAAGCGACAAAGGCATTTCACTATTCTGTAAAACCCGTTTCTTTTGTGCCAGAGAGGCGTAACGCGCAATATATTATCGGAAGTAGGTTTGATTACGCTGTTCTGTACAACAGAATAATGATTCATACAGAAAAAAATTATTGACGATTTTGGGTTTCAAGTGAATTCTAGAAGATTTTATGGAAGATCGCAGAAAACTAGTAGAGTCAACAAAGTTAAGGCTCAATTAAGAGGCTGTAATTATTCGATTGCTGCTGCAATGGGTATGCATTCATTATATTTATGCTCCGTTCAAAACACCCCTTACAATGTAGAACACTTTGGAGAATTCTTAACATCTTTGATTGACCACTTAGCCGAAGATACTATAGAAGCTGCATATTTTGTCATGGACAACGTTCGATTTCATAGAACGGTTGTAATTCAACAGCTGATAGGACCTCAAGAACATGTACCAGTATTTTTGCCCCCGTACAGTCCTTTTTTAAAACAAATTGAAGAGCTATGTAGCCAATGAAAAACCTTACACATAAAGGGAAGACAGCCTATGGATGAAAAACAACTGTATCTTCAAATTTATGATGCTTCTGAAGCTGTAACACAAGAACATTGCCAAAAGTATGTTCGACATATGAAAACCTATTTAGGCGACTGCCTCAACACAAATGAAATTTTGATATAGACTAACAATAAGTACGTATGTTTTAAAGGTATTGCGTTACATATACATATATAATATATATATAATAATAATAATATATATAATATATATACAGGGTGTCCATTTAAGACCGCGGTGTTTGATTGTAGCTATATCGTTAACTCAATAGAAATTCTGATTGACGGTATGTTAATGAGGATAAAAGGACCACATTTTAAATTTAATTTGACTTATAAAGGATGTCCCAAAAAACCGTACAACGTAATTATCATTTTTTTTTTAAATTGAATGACCTACTTTTTTCTATTGAACTGAGTGTACTTTCAGATGCTTTATTTACCCCTAAAATAATTTTGCTTTAAAATGCGACGTTGCCAGGTTATTGAATTTTTTATATTTTTTTTGCCGAAATCACTACTTTAGTTAAACTCTAATTCCCCCGTCATTTTTCATTTATTTTCAATGAAATTTTGAGGAAAGTCTAAACTGGCATCATTTTGTCTTATAAGAGTGGAATGTTGTGTGTTTATTATACAGGGTGTCCAAAAATATTATTTGCATATCAATATCTTCAATTCTATTTTATGCCATTTTCTTAAATGGAATGCCCTCTATCTAGTAGTATGTATCGATAGAGTATTGATTTACCTTTAAAATGTACCAATATTTCCACTTTTATCTTTTACTATTTTCTTTAAATTCCAATTAAATAAATAATTATCCATATTTTTCATGCATTGTTTATAATAATTAGTGGGAGTTATTTTACTCTTGCCGTAAGTTAAACAAAATTGTTTTCTAAAACCCTTCATTATCGTAAAACAACATAACTTAACAATAATCACAAAATGAAATGATTTATTATTGTTATTGGTGAACGTTTTGGGAACTCCTTAGTTAGGAGTGTATGCGCAAAAATATTCAAACAATAGACATCCTGATGAAAGAATGCTGCAGACAATAAAGAATGAACTTAATCCCGCTGGGAGTATAGTTTATGGAAAAAAGAAACAAAATAAAAATGATTGAAGAAGAGCAATTTATTGATAATCTGCTTGGTAGTGAGAGAGCTCTTAATAACTATTTAATAGGAATTAAAAAAAATCATGCTTCTGACAAATATGAATCGAAATAAACAACCATAAAAGTATTCAGAACTTATTTATGGTTGGGAAATTTTGAAGAGATTTAGGTTTTGTGCTACGAAAATAGAGATATCAACGTGACCTACTTAATAAAAGAACTTTCATATTAAAATTTAAGGTACAAAAATTATTGAACTTTGTATGAAATACTAATAATCTTTGAAAATTTTAGCGCAGCAGCTGCTCAAAATGTCTACCGTTTTGCTACAGACACAAATCAAATCTACGTAACAGATATGCTCTAACTTTTTGAAGCATAGCAGGGGTAATACGTCTGAACGACTGTTGTATACGTTTCATCATGTTTGCTCTTGTTGTGGGTTCGATACACATCTGATTTAACAAATCCCCACAAAGAAAATCCATAGTCGTTAAGTCTGGCGATCTGGGTGGCCATGCAATGGGACCTACAAAAGAAAAAAATGAACAAAACAAACAGACGCCAGTTGGTATTAATAACAAACCTTGTCTGCCAATCCACCTCTCTGGAAATTGTTCCGATATATGCTCCCTGACATTTGCGCTGAAGTGAGCTGGTGCACCATCAAGCTGAAGCCACATTTGCTGTTTTACAAAGTTAGGAAGATGTTCTGTTACCCGGGGAAAATCGTCCCTTAGAAAATTTAAGAATACTTCCCCGGTTACACTACCTTCAAAGAAATAAGGCCCAACCACAAAATCATGTACTACGCCGGCCCAAACATTGATGCTCCATTTGTGCTGAGAACTACCAGTATAAATTTTGTGGGGATTTGTGGTATCATAAAAATGAAAATTATGCCTGTTCACAAAACCGTTTCTGTGAATTGTGCACTCGTCTGTAACGAGCACAAATTAAAAAAAAATCTCGTTTTCGGCTATTTGTTGCTGTGCCCATTGAGAAAATGTAATTCTTTTCTGAAAATCATTCTCGGCTGTGACACTTCAATTGCAATTAAAAAAAAATAGTCAAAGACAAAAGTGGAAATATTGGTATCATTTTAAAGGTAAATAAATACTCTATCGATACATACTACTAGATAGAGGGCATTCCATTTAAAAAAATGGCATAAAATAGAATTGAAGATATTGATATGCAAATAATATTTTTGGACACCCTGTATAATAAACACATAACATTCCACTCTTATAAGATAAAATGATGCCAGTTTAGACTTTCCTCAAAATTTCATTGAAAATAAATGAAAAATGACGGGGGAATTAAAGTTTAACTAAAGTAGTGATTTCGGCAAAAAAAATATAAAAAATTCAATAACTTGGCAACGTCGCATTTTAAAGCAAAATTATTTTATGGGTAAACAAAGCATCTGAAAGTACACTCAGTTCAATAGAAAAAAGTAGGTCATTCAATTTAAAAAAACATGATAATTACGTTGTACGGTTTTTTGGGACACACTTTATAAGTCAAATTAATTTTAAAATGTGGTTCTTTTATCCTCATTAACATACCGTCAATCAGAATTTCTATTGAGTTAACGATATAGCTACAATCAAAGACCGCGTTCTTAAATGGACACACTGTATAATGTAGTATAGTTACTAAATTGTTATTATCTTCTATATTTTCTAAAAAGCTGTTTCAAACTTGCTTTGTTTGTTTTAATTTATTTAATTAAAAAAGAGGAAAATCATTTGCAATAACGTGGAAGGTGTTGAAAAATATCAGGCAAAAGGCTAGAATTTCTTTTCGGATTTTGATTAAATAATTATATTTATAAGCAAGATACCAATCAATCAGTTTATTATTATATATTTATTTACATTTAATTCTCTTAGATTTATTCTATTTATTTATTTCTTTACCGTTTAAAAAGTGTTGCAAAATACTTTACATTCAATTTTATTTTTATAGTAATCTTGAGATGAAAGTTAAACAGATTAAAGTTATTTGAGAAATGCAAGCTACTTATAACATAAGCGCTATCAAAATAACCAGAAAAACTAACGATAACACTTAACCACTAAAATAGAAGCAACTGTTGATATCATAATACGAAACATAAGAAGAAAACGCATTGTATACTATTTAGATTTATAACTGATTTATAAAACATTATCCATCAATGTCAGGCTTTAACCAAATAAATCAGAACTTGAAGAACCATTTCACACAACCTCAGTGAATGCAAATATCCTGCTAAAATCTGAAGCTAAACATAATCTATGTTTATTTACTTTAACGGTTTCGGCGAAAGATAAATTATGTTTACGGGGGCGCCGTTTTAGTTAATAGTGAGATCTTAAGATGCATCTTGTTGAACAAAGAATTCAAGTTCTATAATTAATCAGGAAAACTACATTTACTAACACGCAACATCGTTTGAGTGCTATAAAGTTAAAGGAGAAACCGTGTTGACTATTAAGTATGACGCTAGTTGACGGGCATATAGTTGAATATCTGCATGATAAATTAAATTAATCAAATAACAGTTAAACGTTCAGCAGAAGTAATTCGTGTAGTTGAATGCCTGCCAAGTTGTACATGTGATGTTATTATGCATGCACTCTCGATTGTGTATGATTACTATGAAAATATTTGTGTCAATTTATGCGAAAACCAAAGCATGCTGATTTCCGACCGAGGTAATTCGGAACGCGCTTTGTTTACTAATATAAAATAGGCAGTAAAAATAGAAGGCAATCAAAAGTTAGTAACCTGAACCACTTCTTTTAGGTATTATCGTAGAAGTGTTACACAGTTTTTTTTTATTAAAAACTGTAATTGCTGTGATATCTCAGAGATTACATTTACTGTAACATTTAAAACATTTTAATTACCACTTATGAACCTCAAATAGATCTAAAATAAGTATATATCCCAATTTAAACAAATTACAAATTAAAAAACAAAATGAATAAGCACGTAATAGTGTACAAACATAAATAAATAAATGAAATATATATGACAATTACGTCATCAAGAGTTTGAAATATTCTATTCCAGGTTATGTGATGAAATAAGTCAACAGTGAAAAATACGATTCGGCAAAATGTAGCAGAAAGAAGTAGCAAATATCTTTAACGTGTTAACTAATTCGTTTCAATTTGAGCATAGCGTTACCTGAGCATTATACTAAACAGGGATGCTGTAGGTTTGCTATTTTATTTCCAAACTTTTTAAGCAGTTCGTACATATTTTTAATTTCTCAATTAAAAAGTAGTAGTAACTTTTGAAGTAAGGAATCATACATACATACAAACTTATAGGGTTGTAATCCGTTTTTTGTCGGTTGCCAAATTGCCGGATACCATAATAAGAAATCAGTTTCTACATTTGTCCCTTGTATATATGTTATCGAAGTATTTACATAGAAAACTTCAAATTTCATCAGCGCATTCGAATTCAAGTTTTCGATCATAAACCATTACGACGCCAATAAAATTGCAATTACATTTTTGTTAATATCAATATATCATAGAACCTTCACACATGAATGTAATCCATTAATCATGTTTATGTAAATAACGTCTTAGTTTTAAATCGGTACATAAACATTGAAAAGGGATTACTGCATGTTGTGATTGTACTATTTTGAATCTTTTTTTTTATAGAGGGGAAAATCTTCGAAAAGACTCCAGCTCAGTTGTCGATCGCAGGTTGTGTCGGATTTTTACCGACTAAAAACCCCCCTTTGTGCTCTTGCACTCTACACCGGAATCCGCTGCCGCATTTCTTCAGTGCAGGGTGTGTTTAAGGCTACGGTCTTCTTCTGTCGTCCTCTTCCTTTGTTTTTACTATATTTCCAAGGCAGTCAAGTAGCGTGCGGCTATGCAATTTCGAAATCAGGTCGTTTCGTACATTTTCGATATCAAGTATCCTTCCCCACTCTTCTTCGTATTTTCGTCTATTACGCCCCCATCTGTGACATTCGAATAGTGTATGGTGAGCGTCATCCACCATTCCGCAGTAGGGGCATTTATCCGAGTCCACCTTCCCGCGCTCACACAGGTATCGCCTGAAGCATCCATGGCCTGACAGCACCTGCGTGGTAAAGTAATTGGCTTCGTTTTCGGGCCTTTCCAACCAGTTTTTAATATTAGGGATCAGTTGGTATGTCCAGCGGCCATAGGTCCCTTCATCCCATGTCACCTGCCATTTCCTAATCAGTTCTTGTCTGGTCTCTTTCCTAGATGTCCCGGTAGAGCGAGCGTATCTTTCCCACGCTGCGAGTTCAAACGGAGCGAGCTTTGCGATTACTGAGATAGAGATTGTTCTATAGGCGCAGCAGACTCTTATATACTACTCTCTTACATACTACTCTATGGAGTGATGTCAGTTTTGTCCGTAGTTTAGTTTTCATGGTCGCCTCCCACCATATCGGTGCTGCGTAAAGGATCTGCGAATGAACAACACCAGCCAAGATTCTTCTTTTTGAAGTTCGAGGGCCTCCCACGTTGGGCGTTAGACACGAGAGTGCGGAGATGGTCCTTTCTGCTTTAACAATGCTATCTCGGATATGTGTTGCGAAGGACACTTTGGAGTCAAGCCAAACTCCCAGATATTTTATCGCCGGTTTTGGGATTAACGTGTGCCCCTGTAACTTAAACTGGATCCTCCAAATTTTATGTTTGGTGGTCAGAAGGACGGCTTCTGACTTCTCCGGTACTAGCTGAAGGTCCCTGCATTTCAATCAATTGGTGATTCTGAACAGGGCTAAATTTACCAAGCTCATCAAGGTCTGTTTGTTAATGGCTGTCACTATTAGGGCAACATCGTCCGGTATGACGCAATGATGTTTTGGAGACCTTCTGTTACTCCTCTCTCCTGTCGGGCGTCCAAAATGCGCTGCCAATATACGCTGTTGAAAGCGTTCCTTACGTTCAAAGTCAGCATGGCGCAGGTTCTACGGTTCTGGTGGCCTGCAAAGTCAGCCGCAGCTTTTACTTGCGCTATGACTTGTAGGATAGCGTGTGTAGTTTGTCTACATTCGTGAAATCCATACTAGTTATCTGCTAAGCCACCGGTGCAGTTGAACCTGAAATATGCATTACCTACATACATATTAAACAGTTTGATATTTGGTAGAAAGCGAAATCTTAGGGATGTGTGTCCTCAATGATCATAAATTTCAGGGTGCCAGAGGGGCAAATCTGTATTGGCGATCTAAGACTAGCAATTAAAACATTAAAAATGAAGAAATTTGTTGATGTGGACGGCATTTCACCATATATTCGCATATATCCCACATATGTTTAACTTGTCACTTCAGATTTTCCCGGATAGATGGAAATTAGCTAAAGTTAGAGATGTTCATGACGTGTCCAACTATCGCCCGATTTCCACTTTGTCTGTAGTCTCTAAAATCTTTAAGATGTTATTCATAACAAGATCTTCCCTGTGATAGTCTTGAATGTCTCTTGAACGTTGTTTTTTTCTGTGGAAAATGGGTGGAATCTAATTTACTTGAATACGCGGAGCATCTGTCGAGAGCTGTTCAAAGCTGCTCACAGGTAGATGCTACAATACACATATTTTCCGAAGGCCCTCGACAGAGTTGAACATGGTATTCTCTTAAAGAAACGAAGTGCCTTTGGATTCTCAAATCAGTTGGTGAATTTCTTAAGTTAGTTAAGTTCGGAATGAGTTGCTTAGTCCATTGTGCCTTGGTAGTGTTTTCGTTCCACCTGTTTTGCCACTTATCCATCGTAATGCTCCTGGCAAGGTCTCTGCGTTCTATTCCACCGCTTTCATGCTTATGTTTCCTTTCTGAGGCCAGGAGGTCAATCGGGAAAACACCGGTGATAACCTGCAGTGCCGCCGTAGATGTAGTTCTAAAGGCCGACGCAACTCTGAGTAACATCTTCTTTTGCACCATTTCTGCTATGTTGCAGCAGACTTTTTTTTCAAGGACACTCTGCCATATTGGTGCCCCGTAGAGAATGATGGAGTGTACCACTCCCGCTAGCATTTTGCGCTTCATGCTGCCAGGGCCATCGATATTAGGCATTATTCGGGCCAATTTAGCTACCTTATCTTCGGCCTTCTTTGTCGCGTACTTAATGTGCTCTCCGAAGTACAGTCGCTGGTCAAGGATGATTTTATATTTTTCTTACGCCGGATTGTAGTATTTCCTATTTCAAAGCACATGTGTTCTCTTCTTGTTTTACCTTTGAAGATGATTGCTTCAGACTTTGTTGGCGCAAGCTCCAGTTTATTCTCCCTTAGCCAGCTGCACAGTCTCTGGAGAGATTCGTTGCCCCTTGCCATCAGGTCGAATTCGTTGCTTGCTGTAATTATCAACGCCAAGTCGTCAGCATCCTATGGTAGTTGTACCTGCAGGCAGTTCCACCTTGAAGATGTCGTCGAAGAGCACGGGGCCCAGTAGGAAGCCCTGAGGCACGCCTGCTTGAATTGCAATCCGCTCGCCACTATCTATTTGAAGGTATCTGTCACTTAGATAATCCCTGACCAGGAGCACCAGATACGCCTCTCGAGTTTTTTAACGATAATATCCCAGTTCGCGGAGTTAAATGCATTTCGTACATCTATAGTTATTAACGCGCACCATTTATCTACACAGTTGTGGACGGTATTCTTCACCCTGTCAATTGCGTGCACCGTAGACTTCCCTTTCCTGAAGCCAAATTGGTTGTCCGATAATCCACCCTTCTTCTCCAGTCATTCACACAGTCGTGTTTTGATAACGGCTTCGTATAGCTTACTGAGTGAGTTCAGCAAGCACAGTGGCCTATATGCGGAGGGAGACTCCATGTCAGCTCCCTTCTTGCGGATTAGGACGACTTTGGCGACTTTCCAGTCTTTTGGGAAAACCTGCGCATCCAATAAGCGGTTTAGCATTTTCAGTGCCCAGTCGCGGTTGGTTTGAATAGTAAGCTTAACCGCTTTGGGAGGTATTCCGTCTATCCCTGGTGCTTTACCAATCTTAATATTTTCTACTGCTTGATCTAGTTCTTTTATCGTGATGTTCTCAGCTTTCAGGATTTCTTTCGTGTTTGTCTGGTAACCCGCATTCTGTTCTGTGTGTGTGCTGAAGAGCTCTCGCAGTATTGTGAGTTTTCTTTGGGCCGACATACTATAAGGAACAAGGCTGCACAACTCTCGAGTCGCTATTCGGTAACCATCACCCCAAATATCCTCTTCAAGTGTATTGCAGAGTTTTACCCATTGGTTTCTTTTCTCTTGTCTGATAAGCTTACACAGTTCCCGTTTCAGCATTCTGTACCTATTTTCCGCCTCCATCTTGACTATGGCTGGGGTTGGTTTTTTAGCCACTCGGGTCAGATACCTTCTAGCCGAGGTACATTGGCGGCGTTTATCGTCAATAGCTTCGTTCCATCAGTATGGGGCGGGTTTAGCATTTGATACCCTCCGAGTGCTGTTCCTGTATGCCTCTTTTATGATCTTAGAGTACTGCTCGTGAGGAGGTTTTCTTGATTCCATCAATCCCAGGGTCGTCAACTCCAGTTCCGCAGTGAAGGCATCCCAGTCACAGGCGATAGCTTCAGCACGCAGGTGTTTCTTGGTAGTAGTGCCTTCGGATACCTCAAAAAATATATAAGCGTAGTCAGACAAATTTTCCTTTTCAAGAACCTTCCAATTTTTCACTTTGCGCGCAATGTTCTGTGTGGAGCAGGTAACATCAATGTAACTCGTGCTGTCCCCTCTACGAAATGTAGGTATATTTCCTACAATCCGTTTGTTGAGGAACAGGATAGCTACATCGCCCTTTCGATCCTTTATCCAATCACTGCCTCTAACTGTGTTTTTGTTTGGTTCACCGACGATTAATACGTCTGCACCAATTTCTTTAGCCGAGGCGTACGCGATGTCGTGGGCAACTCGCCCTCTACGCAGATTTGTCTGCAATATCTTCATGTTGTTGCTGGACTTCCCTTTCCGCAGGACCCTTAGGGGCCCCATCTTGATCAGAGGTAGTATTGTCGCGGTACGATGAGGACCTTATTGGTTTTCTTTCTAGTCCCATGCTGGTACCTTCTTTCATTCTCGTCAATTCTTTAGTCTTTTCGCTTATTAATTTCCTATAATGTGGGTAAGTTATTAACTCAATTCTTTAAAAAATTATAATTATTTAAAATCTCATTTCCCTGATATTTTTTCCACTTCTAGGTCAATTACAGCACTCTAATTTGATTAAAGATCAAATTTATTCCAAAACTTTTACAATATAATTAGGTTTTTAGTATGCATGCATCATAAACCAATCAAAACACACCCATAAGCGTGCATAATCGGGCGTTTATCGCACGGCGTGCGTATAAAAGTTGCTTGGTAACAGCCAATCCCAAGCGTTTAATAGTCCAGTGAAATGTCAGGAAATGTCAAATGACATATACATAGGTACACGGAGAAAAATTTATAGTATTTATAAGTATAAATATACTGCATTTTAGTATAATTTGTTGCTATATATAGGACAGCAACATAGCATACTAAATTTAACAATAAATTTATTCCTGGAAATTAAGTACCTATTATACTTCAATTTACTATATTTTATAGTAACTTTAAGTAAATTGCTTGTACTACAATTAACAATAATTTTATACAAAATCAAACGAAATATGTAGGTAGGTAGTACGTGGTGTTTATCGATGTTTTACCTCCAATATCAACCTTTTCACAACTACAAAGACCGCGTCATACTGCATCTCATTCTTTTTACGTACGAGCGCCTTAAAGCTTCTCTCTCTCATTTCATTAGTGTTCCAATGTGCATAAATTGAAAC
>ML218544.1:44508-58874 GCA_004785975.1 Popillia japonica
ACGGTAACTCGACGTGTCAACCACGCTAGAGGCGAAAACCTTCTGACGTCGAGTTATTGTATATCTTGTGCATTTTATTTTTATTTTGTACTGTATATATTTTACTAATCATGACACGGTCAACACCCGGAAACCCTCATTATAGAGACTCGGGCCGTGGAAGCCTTCGATATCATTTTTGCTCCATTGTATAGAAACAATGAACCAAGTATGATACGTTGCATCTATTACATAGGATTGTTGAACTTTTTGGTAGCTATAATGTTTGCGTTGCTTGTCTAAATATTGGCAACAGCACTTACACTAGATTCTGAAATAATATTTTAACTAGGTATTGAAAATTCATTATCAACGACGTAATATTTTTAAAACGACATTTCAAATTAACCGCAACAAATATGTTTTAGAACGTGTTTTGAAGATAAAGAACTTGACATTGCAATTAATTATTCATGGTCCATGTAGCTTTAAAACATTAAAATACTTTCAAGTCTTGTTTTCAGCTGTCACGAAGTTATGGGAATCAATATAGGTACCGAAGTTAATGATGATAAATTGTTTGTCGTTCGTGAAAATTTTAGGATAATTATAAACTTTTCACGGCGACCTTTGTAAACGCCGCATTATTTTGGTTACGAATTCCGTCACTTGAAACCGTTGTAAGCCTTGCTTCTTGAATATTCAGTTCAAGTTTAAACCATCACAAGTAAATTGAATTTCTCTAGTAAGAGGCAAATAAATTATTTTAGCGTCGGCCTTTTGTTTTGCGAAAATAACGAGTTTCATGAAGATCCTAAATTTGATCCTGTTGAAGTTCCATTTTAGCATTTATTTATTTATTTTATGACTAAATATTCCACTTTTCCACTGAATATAAACAAGAGGAAAACAAAAATTTTGAAAAAGTGGCGATTTATTTCTCAACTCCATCTCCTTTGAGTTCGATACACTTGACCCAGCGATGCTCCAACTTCTTTAATCCTTCTGAAAAATACGTTTCCAGGTCTGCAAAATAGACCTCCATGGCGGCAATAACCTTCTCATTCGACTTAGATTTCTAGACGCCGAGTAACTTTTTCAAATTTGTAAACAAAAAGAGGTCGCACGGGGCCAAATCCGGAGAATACCGTGGATGGAGCA
The DNA here is from genome assembly GCA_004785975.1 of Popillia japonica. Classification (NCBI taxonomy): domain Eukaryota; kingdom Metazoa; phylum Arthropoda; class Insecta; order Coleoptera; family Scarabaeidae; genus Popillia; species Popillia japonica. The sequence continues at coordinate 45,649 of ML218544.1, forward strand.
GCAGTTTGTAGCCCAATTCTACCAATTTGGCCGTAGTGACTACGGAGGTGTAAGCCGGTGCGTTGTCATGATGTAGGATCACTTTTTTCTTCGCCAAATGGGACGGCCATAATAGAACCATGTGACCGTTTTGCCCTTCTCCGGGAAATCGATGTAGATCACACCTTTTGAATCCCAGAAAACGGTGGCCATCACTTTAACGGCTGATAGGACAGCCTTCGCCTTCTTCGGAGCACGTTCTCCGGGTAAAGTCCACTGTTTTGACTGCTCCTTGGTCTTTAGTGTGTACCAGTGTATTCATGTTTCGTCGACGGTTACGAAGCGAAGCCGGAACTTCTTCGGATTGCACTTAAACAATGTCAAACACTGCTCTGAAATTGTCTCACGGTGGAGCTTGTCTTTCAAAGTGAGCAAACGCTGTATCCATCGCGCCGACAGCTTTCTCATGCCCAATACTTCATGCAGAATTTGACCCATGCGGTCTTTTGAGATGCCTACTGTATCAGTTATCTTGTCCACCTTCGATCGGCGGTCTGCTAATACGAGGTCGTGGATTTGTGTCAGGTTATCCTCCGTGGTAGCTGTTTTAGGGTCACCCGGGCGTGTCTCATCAAAACCCAACGTGCGACCACGTTGAAATTCGTTAAACCATTCAGCATCCAAGTGCTCTTTAAGTTCACCCCGCAATTTCTCTTCCAAAAACAAGAATCGAATCATCGATATTGCTCTGTTTCAATTTTTCTGAAATCCGCAGACGCACTCGTGTCCACACGCGATAAAAACAAAACTACGCGTCTGATTCGGCTGAAATGTTGACATTTGATGTCAATGAGAATATACTACGCGATACTGCTCTTGCGATAGTGGTGCTATCTGGCGGTGAGGCTAGGTACTCATCGGACAGCCCTCGTATAAAAAGTGTATCCATTATATTTCTTCTATTTTACGGTTAACGAGACATATATCTCCAAATTTTAAGAAATTTTACACATGTGATTTTTACTCTGTGACAATATGTCGCAAGACTTTTATACAACAATGTTTTTTTAAACACTACAATGTTTGAAATTAAACGTAAAGCTAAAATCCCATATTTAAAGCAAAGTATTTTGGTTGAGTAAAAGTAAACACGACAAATAAAATCTTAAGAGGTTCTTGCGTTTTAAATCTCAACCCGAATAATCTACTAAAAGTTGGTAAGATCCGACGCTAAATTTTATTTGTTGTTATTCGTCTTTAATTTTGCTTAATGGATCAGTCTAAAGATAGTTACTGATATCGTTACCTTGCATGCTATTTTGTTATTTAAATAAGAAAAATGTTCTGCATTGTGAGAAAAGAAACTCTATCTACGACACCATAAGACAACGGTTTACAATAGTTTAGGGTAGTACTTTTATATGAGTTTTAGCTGGCAGACTAGCTCTTGGATCTGATCTTGTTGCAAACTGCTTTTTCTATTATTCATATTCTGATTGTGAATACATTAACATATCAATAAAAACAACTAACAGGTAAGTTCCACAGTTTTGTCCATTTACTTGATGCTATATTTAATAGATTCGTCATTCACATTCGAATTTTTAGCGTTTCAGCAATCACTTTTTAATATTTTTCGTTGGCGAGCGATTTAACGCTTACATTTTTAAACCAGTAGGGCTATAAAGGTTTTTACTCCTGCATGTTAGAGTGCTACTTTAGGTACATCAGAAGCCAGTCCACACTGCAATCGATAGGCACATGACGTCGCAAAAATCAAAGCTTGTTTGTTGTTTTAAATTGTGTGATACAATGTGAGAAGCAAGAATTTGCATATGTATACATTTATTAGAAAATTTAGGTCAACAAAAATTAAGGTAAAGTATTTTGAATATGACCTTAAAAGTTGACGTAAATTAACTGCTATTGTATTGTCGAAAAGTCGTTATTTTTTGAAGCGTACAGAACGGAGATTATAGCTCTTTAATAGAAGGTCCCGACAACATTTGCTCACTGCAGTCATGTTGTTTTGTTATTACCTAGTACCATAGAAATTATATGTTCATTTAATTTGATTTGATTTGATTGAATACAACCAACCGTGGCCTATGGTCTTTCTATTATTCTGTGCCTAGTAAATTTCTTTACATAAACAAATTAGTCCCTTTTGCTATGTGCGTGGCAAATCTATTTTCGGTAAACCTGTTTGAAGTTGAGTTGGTCCCAACAATGACAGTCTCCGTTGTCCCAATGCAGCACACAACTTGTTAGGGTGTCTCCTCCTCATTCTATAGTCTGCAAATAGGTTCATTTTTAGAAATGCCAATTCTATGCAGTTATTCCCTTAGACAATCAGTCGTGTTCTGTTAACAGACTCGTCACTGTTGTTCGGTTAAGCACCGAGTACAGGAAACACATTTCCTGCTAAATTCTGGCATGGGTACTCCATCACCCGTCTTCTGTATAATTGCGCTTCAATGTAATTTGAGTGTACCTGGTGTGTTTTTGTAATCTTCTCAACTACTGCACCACGTATTGCAGGCTTAGTTATTGTCAGACCCGGTTCTTGTCCAGTGAATATTGCTGCAGAGCCTTTTCTTGCCAGCTTGTTTGCTAATTCATTGCGTGCTACGCCCTCATGTCACACCGCCCACACCAAATTAACTTTATTATGTTTTGCCAGGATTCTTAGGTTTTCCCGGCAGTAACAAGCTAGTTTTGGCGTTATCTGATAGGATCCTATTGTTTTTAGGGACACCTGACTATCCGATAGGATATGAATCAACTAACCCTTGATTGTTTTTCACCTTGAAAGATTTATTTAAGGAGAGCTTGGGAATCATTTTGTCACATCCTATATCAAAGATAGGATTTGCGAACTCGGTGGTTATTTTAACATGTTTCGAAGCATTTTGAGTTCTCCAATTTCCATTCAATTAGTGCATTAATTTGTTTCTTAAAATAAAATCGGCATATAATCTTAATGCGCTTTACTCATCTTTTTGAGATGATATCTTAGGGGCTAGATATCCTCAACTTATTTAAAACAATCAATATAATTTTCAGTTTAGCTTAAACATTTTTAACCATTTTTTTTCCTACTTAAAATGTCGCAGATTCTAAAGTAACTTATTGATATGAGACTTGTATCCATGAAACCCAATGCTACAAGAAAGATTTAAAAATTCCAATAGATTCCACTAGAAAAACAAAGTCGTGTTAATCTGGAGATAACAGTAAAATCAAAAATAAATTCTTAGTACTGGTATAGATTGAAAAAACCTCCCAGCATAGAACCAGAACTCTAAAGTGTCTAGAACTATTTGAGTTCAGGAAATTCCTTACTTATTTTTTAATAGGGCAAGTTCCTTACCTTTAAGAGGAAGGATAATGAGCGACCTTCAATGTTTCACAAATCCCAGAACATTACTTCAAGTAGTAATGTAGTTATAAGTTATCCATTAATTTTAATAAAAAAAGTACATGAAACTTAAGTATAATACGGATTGTGGAAGCACTTCTTTGGAAAATTGAAGTTACAGAATTAAACGTTTACATAACGTACATTGAAATTAAAGTATTAATATGGTTGCTAACATCAACAATTTTTACTTACCAACCTAATACTAGCGACGGATGTAAGGTATAGAACGTTGCCTCAATAACATAGGTACTTACACTTAATGGAAATGAAGCCATAAGATCTTTATGCTTCTCTTAGCTCATCAATTCATTGCTTAAACAACTATTACACGATTATTGTCAAACTATTACTTATTGTTGATTGATTATTGTATGTTCATTAAATAAATGTTTTTACGTTTTGCTGATTGGTACTACGAGAATTCTTTGTGCATCTGCCTACATATGTATACACGCATTTTTCAGTAGCGGAACTTTGAACAATTTTATTGAAATTAATTACGACTGAAACCAGTACCTAGCTTTTATCGATGAAGTACCCGAAATTTGCGATGATTACATCCGAATTGTTTAAATTATGGATTTCATGTCTAATAACGTTTATAGAAGTGGAATTTAGGTATTTTAGTAGTTGTTACATCAATTAGTACCATTTGCGATGTGGTAGTCAGCTGCAAAGCGGCCGAAAATTACCTCAAAACTGAAGGTTTAATATCGGAAAACGATTAGAGGAAATTTATGGAATCCTCACTTTAATATTAAAGCAATTTTGCGAAGCAAGTTCATGTTAATTGACCTTTATCACAAAATAGAACATTATTACTATTTTTTATTTGCTAGGGACTATGTTTGGCCAATTAAATAATGCAATTAATTGTACCTCTTAATGTACAATTAATTGCATAGATTCCAGAGTGATTCCCAGTTAATAGTTGTTGTGACAACCCAGCATCTTCGCTTGCTAAATTTTTAGCTACGAGAATTAGGAAAGCAGTCACAGATGTGTAATTTTCGATTAAATATTATTTCAACAGAAATACAAATAATATACATAATCTCATAAACTATTACGTAAGTTTCATTGTGACCTATTTAGATTTAGTTAGTTAATTGGTGATGACGTCAGTCAAAAAAGACATAACGGCAATATGCAATTTGATGATCCTTAAATTAATATTTTTTAATTTGGAAACGTACTAATATATACTCCAGCGCATTTTAATATGCGCAACCAAGAAAAAGTAACATGCGATGATGATGTGAATGCGAAAGAAATCTGTTAGATCAAGGAAGCTAAGTCCCGCAATAAACTAATTTGAAAATTTCATGCACATTCGTTGCACATTCACATTACAGCAAACGAGAAGCTAGAGCTTATATCTATGTACTTAAAGACACTCGGCAGTTACTAAATCAATTTTGCTATAAATTTTTAAAATGTAAGTATTTTCAATAATATTTTTACAGTAAATCGAAATTAAAAGACCAGTTTTATAAGTCTAAACAATCCAAACGTCTAATGCAAAAAGCATGGCTCAAATTTATAAACCAAACTCAATTAATAACCTTAACTAATTTTGCCCAGTGTGATATTAGATTATGCCCCATTAAGAGGAAACGTTGTCCAAAATTCGGAGCAATTTAAAGAACAACTGAGAGAATACAATTACCTACCTTGTCCTTCATTATTCAATTACATGATAACAAAGTCTCTGCATTGCATTCACAATATCATTCTCCAGATTTTATTTAATATCTGAATGGTGCGAAGTAAATCCAGATCGATTCGCGAACAAGCACCTGATACAATATTTTTTCTTAATTACCGATGATATTGGGTCCACTACCTTTTGATAATGTGATTTTTTTCCTACTAACTAATTTCCACTACATCTACATCATCGCACAGAATGTAATTGAGTGCCCTCGAAGAGTATACAGAGCTATGCAACGCATATAAACGCAGATATTACTTTTGCATTGATGTTGTACTTCGTTAACGGCCACTTTTGTCTGCAACGTACTAGTTCTGTTACATATTTTAAACGCGTCTGCAATTTATCAAAGTGTTTGGTGTTTTTGTGGGCGAGTTAGTATATTACTCTATGTCCCAAATGTTTGCAAGAAAAGATATTATTTGCTGGTTATCGAAAAGGAAAATGCATTCCGCAAAGAGTTGAAGGTTTATACTATTGGAGTTATATCAAAGAAAAGATTGACCAATATCCTAAATTAGGATATTCTGAGACGTAAACAAAACGGTGTTTCTGACGGATATCCGCAACTCTGCTGCTCGGTAGCTTACAAATAGGTCGAAGAAGTACTATGCATAAGGTCATAATTGCGAATGGTTCGATATTTTTTACGAATGCAGATATCAAAAGTTAGCATAGTGCACATAACATTATATTACAAACATATGATTAACATCAGTAGGCGCACTCTAAGCAGTTTCGATTCAATTTCAGAAACAGAGCAAGAAGGATATTTGTTCAATCAACATAAATTAACAAAAACAATATTGCTTTTACGAAAAGACTGAAGAATACGACGCAATAACTAACCAGCTTAGTTTTATCTCAAATAAATAATAAATCAACTAGTAATTGTAGAAATTATGGTGGTAGCAATTGTAAAAATTCCCACAACGTTCAAGGCCAACGCTCTGAACAGAATCGATCATTAAACTATTTTTCAGAACAACTATACTTAACAACTATTGTTAAGAATTCTCGGCAAAATAACAATAAACATTTTGACAGCCCAAGATATATCTCCTGTTGCGTTGATGGTGCGTTTTTTTTTGATACATCCTGTTTATTAGTTTTTGCATCTTATTAAAAATTTACATTGTTGCAATATGTACGTTTTCATCACAGTTGCCGATTCAGAAGAGAAGAAGAATTTAAGATTAAAACAATGCAAATTTGGTGGAACCGCTATGATGAAAATTTTTACAAATATTTGTTAGAGTAATATGTATTTTTTTAGAATAGAACAATACGCAGCGGAAAGTTCTTTAGATAAGCAATTAATGTAAATCATTACTCAGTTTACCACATCTTCATCAACAAATTCCCGCAGAGGAGGCATGCAAGTAGCTTATGTATGTCCTAGTTATACGTAACCACAATTTCGAATTACATATTTAGGATGATCATATTATGCAAATTAAAGCCAATTCATGATGTTTAATGTTAACGACTTCCGTTTAGTACATACTTGGAACAAAATTATTTATTTATCTGTAGATTCCTCTAGTTTAAACGAAGTAAAGATAACTTTAAGAAATGAAGCATTTCTCAAATAAAGTATCTACATCTACACATACACATAACAATATTTTTGTATGACATTTAGGGAATCTTGATTGTTATGCGCTATACATTTTCTGAAGTAGATATTTGTCTGATAGGCTAAATTAAATCCACATAACGCACATAAGTCCTGTAAATTACGCTTCAGCATTCTGTGGATTTAAAAAGGGAAATAAGCATTAATCTTAAACCTGTTAGCATAAATATTTAGCCAAGTATTTTGGCATAGGATCCCAGTAGAACACTACTGAAATCAATAAGAAAACAAGTAAGTTTCATTAGCCTGCTATCTAACAGAAAACGTAAAGTGGTATGTAATTATGACATACATTAGGTATGCGCAAAAAAGTGCGTTTTGTATATGAAGAAATAGATTAACTGGAATAGCTGTTATATTATTTATTAAAGTTTTTACACATAATTACGTAGTATCGATTAAATTGACTGCTAAACTAGAGGTAAGCATTCCCTTGAAAATTACAAGGTCAGTACAACAATTTCTTTTTAAACAAAATATGTTGATTGTATAAATTGTACACTTTTTCTATGTATAGTGAAAGTGTTCAATCTCTACTTTCCATGAGTGTACCATTGATTGTGAGTGAGCATGGATTTTCTAATTTATACAGTTTGATTTAAAACAATCTTTAAATATTTATTGGATGTGTAACTTGGTCGAAGACAAGTTGAAAACTCTGTACGTGGTGCCGCAAAGCAACTAATGATTCCATTGCAATAGCACAATAGTAATAGAAATAATTTATTTTATGGCTTTTTATAATGGTTTTGTTACTATTAGTGTTTCTTTTGATGGTGAAGGTCCTCCATTGATAAAAAGTACTTTTAAAAAAACCTCCGTTGCCATTACCTACTTCTTAATAGTTAAATTATTTTTCAGTAATGAAAGCAGATATCTACTAGTTGTGTTCAACAAGTTTAATACAGAAACCGTCGTAGATGATCAAGATAATGTGTAAGAGTCTAGAAAAAGGAATCATATTGTACACTTTATCGCAAAATTTGAACTCTCTACTTGAATACGGGCTTTGCCCTAGCAGAACCAAGGGTGGATTAAAAATGGCTTTATTATGTCGGACTTATCTAAAACTTCTTTTCCTAAAAATTCCAAATAGTTGTTGGCATATAACTGGCCTACTATATGCTATATGATGTAATTTTTTGTATTCAGTTATCTCATAGTTTCATAAAAATTTCACGGTGAATAAGTAACCCCACATGTACATAAGCCAAAGTCTGGAAGAATCCGTTGAGCTCACACACCACGAGCGACTCAGTGAGCAAGACCAAATATTTTTCATGAATGTCTGAACCTTCGAAATGAAGGGAATGTTGGTGATATATTGGGATGGTGACAAAAAAATTTTACTCCGAAAATATTGCAAATACTTGTATGACATTCAATTGAAGAAGCTATCTGACTAAATGTACCAACAACAGATGACTCCGAAATTTTGGTATTATTTGGCATTTTAATTTTGATGAGGGCTAACGTTAACACCAACCGTTATGAGTCGAAATAGATTCCGACAACTGATGAAAGTTTTAAGATTCGTCGATAAATCTACCAGAATCTACCAGAAATATTTGATTTACTGAATGATAGATACATTCTTAAAATATTTTAACCAAGCGTGACCGTCGTGGTTGACGAAATGTTGTCTTTATTTCGATGTACATATGTAGATGCTCGTTCAGGGTCTTCATGACCGAAAAACCCGGCCAGTATGGCGTTCTTATACGAATTCTTGCTGATTGTTCCACTCTTATCTATGCATGGAAGTTTATGCAGGAAAAACACAAGACTGTACACCAGTTCCTCGGAGTTCAAAGGGAATAGTGAAACGCCTGATGTCTCCAATTAGATTAACTGTGCGTAATGTAACGACGGACATATATATTACAGAAGAACTTTCTAACGACTTTAGATGGCACATTTCAACAAAATCGCAAACCAGATATCTGTACTTAGGAAAACAGAAGGTAGACATCTTTATTCAAATATGTTTATGTTTTCAGGTCCGAAGACCGGAAACCCACCAGTTACTCTTCTTTTCTATGTCACGCGTCAGAAACCTACAAAGACACTTTTTCTCTTATCAACCCAGCACTCTGATGATGCTGTAAGCAACAATCAAAATGAAAAAAAATAAATCAGACATCAATCTTTTTTGTATAATGAAACTAAAGGAGGTGTTAATGCCATAGACCAGATGATGAGAAAGTATTCCTCAAGGCGGTCGACACAAAAATGACCACTTTTTTTTATACTTTGTTGGATATTGCAGCCTTTAATGCGAATTCCCTTGTATATCCAAAATTTTCCACAATGGAACGACAATAAAAATCCCTGTCTTCGTTTGTTTTTACAAGAATTGGGACTTGCCCTATCATTGCCCCTTATTGACAGAAGAGCTGCAAGCTTAAATGAACTTCACGCTTCAGTTGTTCATGTAATGAAAATGTACTTGAAGGCAAACTTGTTCAACCTGTGGTTCTAACACCTTTCCAATATGAAAAGGAAGATGTCATTCATGTTCCAAGCTGCAAAAATCCATAAAAGAAAACTGATAACTTAGCGAAAACAAACATAATTTTTGTTCAAAATGTCACAAATATGTATGCGGCAAGAACAGTAAAAAGTCTAATGTTTGTATGTCCTGTGAAGATGTCGTTACCACCGATTCCGAGTAAAATTTCATTTCTTATTTGTTTTAATAATATTTAGTGTTCTTTTTTTTACTGTTAGAAGTATATTTCTTGTTTGAATAAAAATGCAAATTTTTAGTTGGAACATGTGTGTGATATGTATTGACCCCCGTGGTATTCTAAATGCTCACAACAAACTCACAAGGGAGGCAAGTAGTTTCAGAACGAGAAGGGAACCCGTTTAGGATAAAATAAATAGAAGCGAACCAAAAATGATTTAAACTCGAAACAAATAAAAATATCTCTGGTATTCTGTTAAGCACTTAAAGAAAGTTTTTTTTTCTTTTTATTTCAGCATGCAAAGAATCCAAGTGATATTTCGAATGACTAGTTTCTTACAGAAAGAGCATGTTATCAGTTAGATACTGTATATGATAAATTACTACCTACACTTGTAATGTAGCAGTAATAATTTACTAGAGAGACCTACTATCTTGTATTGATTTAAACAAAAACGTACCTCAATTATAAATATCCGCATAGGTATTTATATGAAACATTTATACAAATCTATATCGTTCATCGGTAAATGATGCATAATTTATGCAGAAAATTTGCATCGTTACAAATATTTCAACTATGTAAATTATCGATTTCATGACTAAAAATAGCATCAACATTCAGTTCGCTTTTAATACATTCTATGCTTCATAATCATTGTAGTTACTTTCTTAATTAATCAAAATACACCCTTTTCGGTGTGCTCGTAAATACATATTTATATTTTCCAGGATTAATTATGAACTTCTCTTCGACGAAGTATTTTTACACAGCGAAGTAGAACATGTAGCACAAACTTGGTCCGGTCACGCAAATTAAAACTATACAGATTAAAAGTCGTTCACATTTAACTCCGATGTATTGTTTTGTGATGATATGGTTCCTCATATGATCTGATATTTGAGGCAACCTATTGTTTTGCAATAGTTTAAGCTTTTGAAAATATTTACGAAAGTATAGTACAGCAAAAAAAAATACGGTTATCGTTGTTGTGGAACATCTAATGGGATTAATATTTTTAACTAGTCCGTCAGTTATTTTCCAAATAAATATGACAAAAAATTAGTTTTGCAAAAACCTTCGGCATTTTGAAATGTTCATTGACTCAATAATCTCGTTTGGCATTAAATATGTACTATACGCTGAAGTCGTCATTTATTTGTTTCTATCTCTGCGTGATATTTAATTAGATTAATTCAAATAAATTTGCGAAAAGGTAATATCGAAATATTGGCATTAAAAGTAGGTAAGTTATTTATAATTATGTTAATATGAAGACATAATTATTTTACTATTAATAGACCTACCCTCATTAGTTTCCTTACTAATTTAATTACGAAAAGGTTTACACACGAGGGATAAGCTAGAATTATTGAGAATTGAAAATCTCGTTACCCGTGCAAAACAAATTTTTGATTATTAAATAGTGCATTATTTTATCTGTCAATTGTCTGTAGTTTAGTTGGTACAATTCGGTGGAATAGTCTCTGAGGAATAGTCCATAGAATAATCTTCCGTTATTGAACAAATGGAATTATCAAGAGAGAACCTTTGGATATCGATTTACTGTGATTGCAAGAAAGGCTTGAGCGCTTATGAGCGTGAAAAAAGCTTAAAATCGGCATTTTGGGATCTCGCATCAACATTGGCTACTGTTTATAGATGGTATAAAGAATTTGAACAAGATAGCAAGTCGGTGGCATACAGATAACGAACTGGCCCTCCTTCAAGTGCTGTTAACCCCGAAAACATTGCTGCCGTGGAAAAGATCGTGGAAGGAGACAACCTCATTACCTACGCATTGATAGAATCCAATCTGAAGATTGGATCATCGCAAGTGAGGTTAATATTGCACCATTATTTACATTTGAAGATGGTTGTAACTCGATTTATACCCCATCATCTAACAGATTTACAAAATGCAGAACGTATTAGAAATTGGCAACAAACTTTGGATATGTTGAATATTGCAGGTCAACAGATTATTTCTAAAATTATAACTGCTGATGAAACGTATATATCGCCTTTTGATGTTCGAGCCGGCCAGTTGAGGACAGTAATTATTTTCACTACGAACAAATTTGCTCCAAGTTGCGCGGTGTGCTTTGATTCGTTGTCGTGTTGAAAGGACTATGAAAGTGGAATATTTTACTCGGCAGAGGGAAGCATCACACTTGCAAGGATATCCTTGTACATGAATCGATCAATCATGCCATTTATTTGGTGTAGGGGTCCAATGACAAATTCGTCCCGTACGATGATAAGTTGCTACAGCACCATTAACTTTGAACTTGTGTATAATGACCCTTATTGTTGATTTATTTAAAGAAAACCTTTCACAAATGCCTTTCTTAGAAAAAACCTTTCTTGTAACTATTAATAATCGCTTTCTTCAATTGAACTGAATTTTAGGTATTTTCTAACAAAATGCCTGAACTTTGAAACGCCTCATAGTTTGTGCACTGAAATAATCTTCCTCAAATGAAAATAATATTGCTTCCATTAAATTTATACTAAGACTGCTTAAACTACGTCATGCCAGCACAATCGGCAATAAACACCTGCTCATTCGCCATCTACTAATACTTTGTGTTTTCCAAAAATAAATGTTTCCTGGTGATTTTTAAATAATTTTATTACATTCAAAATAGTATTTGTGGCAATATAAAATTAGTATGTAGTATGTAAAAAGTTTAACTTTAGTTATAAATTTTAGGTGAAATTGACAAGAACGTGACATAAACAATATGACGACCGATCTATGCTTTGTACATATAATGATTTTTTTTACTGACCACTTAAATTTCTAATTTCGCGTTTTAATTTGACCTTGATCTCAAACATTTACGAACACATTATAGATTTGGTGCAAATTGTATATTCAAAGATATCCTGACAAAAGACATCCTGACGAAAGATGTTTTAAGAGATTGTTGGAAGGGTTCATAAAACATAAAGTGTGAAGTATAAAACACCAAATATGTACATCAAAGCCTGTAAGAACTGAGAGCAATGAGTTATCGATATTACTAATGGCAACAGAAAATCCTACTTTCACTCACAAGAAAAGGTAGAACTGAAATCAGCGGGAGATCTGTTCAACGAATTTTGAAACAGAATAGTTTTTATGGATATCACCAAGAGCTTTCTGGAACGCACTATCAAAAGCGAGGAGAACTTTCTAAGTGGCCGCAAAATAAACTTGGCGAAAATCCGAACTTGTGTTGTTTACTGACGACGGACTATTCACAAAAATGGATTTCTTTATCGTTATCATTTTCACTCATTATTATGCTGATCACGATCCACGACTTATCCGAAAAGTATATCGCCAGCACAGATGGTCGTTATACATATGTATAGGACGATATTGTTGGCGATCGAGCTAACTACTATTTTGGCGGTCATTTAAATGGACATGCGTACCTCAACTTCTTAGAAAATGTGTTGCTAAACTTTCTAGAAGTAAGAAGGGCATATTTGCATAAAAATGAATAAAGCTCTGTTATACGGAGAAGAACGGCCCTCTCAAGCTCTCAAGGTTGGCAAATTTATGACGGTTAGATTCGTGCATACGTGCTTCATACATTCCAAAAGAAATTACTTTACAAAAAAAAATGTAACTTGGTTAAAAAGTATCTACGTATTATCCAGTCGTAATATTTTTGTAGAAGTATAAAAATGTACAGAAGTTTAAACTTCTATAACAGATTAATAATATGAATTTCTTGAATTAAGTTTTCATGATTTTGAAGTCTCTTTAAAGCTTATTTTGCAAAT
>SMLS01067739.1:0-19791 GCA_004785975.1 Popillia japonica
TTTATGGAAGGTTTATGAACAATGTGGCTGCAAGATATTTTATTTGAATTTAAAAGTAAGTGCCTTTATTGTTCTCGACAATGCATCTCACCACAGTCAAAGATTATATTATATGTATAAACAACCTCCAGCAAACAATTGTAAGACCGAAATTTCGCAGTAGATGGAGAACCATAATGTCGAATACGAAAAGGATGTGGTAAAAGCAGAATTATTAAGCTTATTGTTAGTTAAAAAAAAAAACAAGCAACTCCACAAAGGCTGACGAAATAATAGAGAGAACCAACAGAAAGGTATTTAGACGTACTTCCTATCCCTGCGAATTGAATCTATACAATTGAACTCTTTTAGGCTCTAGTAAAAGGATATGTAGTCAGCCACAATACAACATTTAAATTGGTAGATGTGGAATAACTGTTGGAACAAAGTATTACTAACATTTCTAGTGAAAACTGGATAAATCCCATCAAACATGTTGTTGAAATAGAGAAAGAAATGTGGAAATTAGAGAATTTAAAGGAGATTCACCTAGAACCACTGGTAATGGCAACTGTAAACAACTGGTAATGACAACTGTGCCTATCAGGCTCATCTTCCGATGAATGTGACTAATGAAATTGTAGGATACCGTGTTTTTTTTGACTCTTTTAATAGCAAACTGAATATTTTGATATTTGTATAGCTTTTGATAAAATTGTAATTGTACTATACATATAATAATAATAATAATAATAATAATAATAATAATAATAATATATGGTAACGTTACTCGTACTGTAAAAGCTCGATTATGCACTAAAGTGTCATAATATACTATTACTTACCTGTCAAATGTGATTAATTTTAAATGTCAAAATTATGGTTAGCTTGACTGATATATTGTCGTTGGGAGTTACTTATTATATTGAATTAGAAAAATGGTGTTTACTAATCAACAAAAGGCATAGTTTTGCAATGGATATATCGAAAATGGTGAATGGAAGTATAGAAGTGGATCATGTTTACAAGAATTTCGTTTGAAATATCCAAACGTAATAATCGATGAAGCTGTGTTTTATAATAACATTCGTTATCTGGTAACAATATTTTGAGATACTGGAAGTGTTTAACAAAAGACAGGTAGTGGCAGACCTACAAAACGTACTCAAGATGTGGTTGCAAATATACAACAAAGGATGTTAGATCATCCTCATTTATCTATTTGGAGACTGTCTCAGTAAGTCAATACGTCATATAGCAGTTGCGAAAGAATTAATAAGATTGATTTGGGATTATATCTATACAAAATAAGGGTAAACCTGCAGAATCCAGCTCCCATTTAAACTAACATTTACATACACATGAACATAACCAATCAAATGTCGACAATAAACGAGTAACGTTGCCAAAGGCACTATTAATATAAAGAATGATGATTTAGAGCGATTTGTAGGGTAATTAAGCAACATATAGAATTAAATTAATTTATTCTGTAAATATCATGTCTATCAACAAAAAAAGTAGGTAGAAAAACATGGTTATATGGGATTATGGGTTCCGCACTATGTGTAAATATTTGTTAATATAAGCCCAAAGTAATTTTGTACCAAGACGAACCATATATCAATATATTTTAAGCTCTAACTAAATTATAACAAATAAATTAGGAATATAACATATAAAAATTAAAATATGAGTCGAAGAGGCTTTCTGAACTTCCAAACTGCCGACGAAGCTTCCTCTTCCCACGCAGCCACATATTATCAACGTTCTGTGTATGAACAGTGCGATCATTGGGATCAACAAAATTCTGTTGATGCATGACAAAACAATATTCATACCCAGCACCATGAAGGTCCTTACCACCACACTAGGGTTATCGATCAAAGATTGTTCGCAAACGTCCCTGCAGAAGTTACTGCAATCAACGATAGTGTGTGTCGAGTGTTCCCCAAGTCCAGCCTCATGCGAAATAGCGAAATGTTTACTAATACCTACTTAAAGCGTTACGACATACTTTGCATTGCCAACGATAAAAATCACTAAGATCGCTCTTTTTTACCAACGACATAGGCCTTTCGCATTCTAAACAGTTATTAGCATTTTTAATCAGAGCCATTTAATAAGACCAATTTTATATGTAAAAATATTATCTCTAAACATAACCTTTCTTTCACAGATGTTATTTATTCCCATTATTTACACTTCTTCAACAATGCAGTGGTTTGCGATTCCTCATCTACCTGCCATTTTAAGGTAAATTAACACAATGAGAAATAAATTAAATATTTACAAATTCAATATCATATGACAACTACAAAAATAGAATTTGACATTTGATGCATTTGACAACGTTGCAGTTAGTTTACTATATTCGTAGCGGGAAATTTGAATGGGAGCTGGATTCTGCAGTTTTACCCAAAATAAGTTTATAACATGAATTACTGCCTCCAGATTATAAAAACAGGGCAACATATTGCAATTGGTTTATCAATAGGATGGACGATAATAATTTAGATTTAACATTCTTTACAGATAAAGCACGGTTTCGTGTATCTGGTTATATTTGAATTTACAACAGTGTAATAAGTGACAAGGCATTCAAACGTTTGGGATACACCAAACCAAAAATTTTGTAAATTAATAAATTCTGTTATATTGCGTACCTCTAGAAGCAACCCGTACAACTATTCAAATATACATAACTATTCAGGATATTATTGATATTTTTGGAGTAGTAGCAAACAGCACTGATTTATTTTTATTCGAGCGAAGCTATACTCACATTTCAAATTATGACCACAAATAAACATTTCACATCTATAGAATTTATTATATATAATATTTTGTAATTCCTTTTGAATGCAGCCATCTAGTATACTCAAAGTATTACAAAATAGCGGAAATACATAAATTTATATACATATAGCACACACACATTACATATTTTATTACTGCTTAAATAACTTCACAAATGTAATCTCCCCTAACTTCTATACATTTATTAGAAAGATTAATATTATTAATTCGATAACCTTGTAAGAATAGATTTTTCCGTCAAAATGTTCTATATGTACATATAACAGCTGGCGCAACTCACTGTGGTCTTTAAATCGACGTCTCCTACGGCCTTTTTTAAATTAAATAGCAAAACCGTCCCTTAAATTATGCAATAAAATCGTATAACAGGAGTGACAAGCTAAAATCATTGAGAATAAAAAGATTGATGGTTTTTAGAATTGTTCAACCAGATAAAATAATGAACTATTTAATAAACAATTTGTTTTGCAGGGGTAACTAGATTCTTCAATTCTTAATAATTGCAGTTTATCCCTATGTACCGTTTACAGTTGTGTTACGCTCTTCAGATTCAATTAGCAAACTGCCCTGACAATCCCAGCATATTGTGGCCATCACCTTTTTCGTTGATTGAACAACTTTCGCCTTTCTCGAACGAGATTCATCGGGTCGCCGATATTAAATGGTCTTCCTTTTTAAAGAGGATGGTATGTTTCGTCGCCTGTGACCACGGACTCCAAAATCGGTTAAAAAATTGATCACCGCGCGGTACTCACGTTGGTTGGCTGGCTACTAAAAACTACTAGTCTCAAACTGTCATATTAATAGTGTATGCGTATGTGCATGTATGATGTGACGGAGTTGGAACAAGTTTTAACCTGTATAAGCCTGTTAGGCCGAGAATTTATGGCACCTACTACGTGCCTACATCAAACGCTTTAGTTCTATTGTGACTTAATGTTGAATGTAGTATCATGGGCAAGCAGCCTACCTTTTGAAAGTTTTGATTTTCTCGTTAATTTCTAGCATACATCAATGAAATACTTGACCCAATTTTGGTATAAGTAGTACGAGAAGGTTACAGTAACTCGACGTGTAAACCACGCTAGAGGCATTGGAACACCGATGTTCTTCGCATGCATAATTCTTCACAAAACCTTTCCTTCGGTTGTTCGATTTTTCGAAATTATAACAAATTTGAAAATTAGACGTCATACATCAACTATATATCAGTATGTCTAAAAAGGATCTAACAAAAAACTCTTCGATTTGCATCCAATTTGCAACAACCTGTACAAGCATTTAATGGTATGTGGTGCGATGAATAAAACAGCATACCTTTGTGTTTTGTATTGAAAGCAGCGTTTGGAGATAATGAGCTTTGCCAAAGCGATTGAAACCGTCAGTCGCTTTTAACTACCTATATTTGTTTTTATTAACAGTACAAAGTATGTATGTACCTCTTTGTTCTCGTAGCGAACTCATGTCGAATTTGATCAGGTTAGTAGCGTTAATTTGTGATCTATAGAATATTTTTTCAGTATTGTCGTATTTTTTTTTGTTTTCATATGTTCGCTAAATTGCTAGCAATTTTCGAAATAGTAGTATTTTTTTGATAGGATATATCTATGGTACCGTAAACTGGGGCTACATTGACATGGTTCAGAGAGTTGTTTTGTCGTTATTTTTTTGTCGAAACTAATAGATGCCTTGACAACATAACCTGTAAGCGGCACTCCTTGATATAAAAGAATCAAAGTAGGTCCATGCCCGGGGCTATTTTGACATTACACTGTTTTATACTGGAGGTCAAATTAGTACCATTCGGAGGCTAGTTTGACACAAAAAAATATTTTTTTTATTTTACAATATTTTAAGGGGTTATACATACATTAAAAACAAGTTTTTATAAAGCCAGACTTATTTATTTAATAAAGGTTATAACAATGTAGAGAAAGTGGCAGGTAACAAAAAAAAATGATTACGCTAACAAAAACAATATTCTTTAAATAAACGTTTCCTTTAAGATCTTCATTTATCATCATTACATCTTGCACATTCAAACCCAGGATTCTTGGTGCCCTTGTTACAATGCCCACAAACCCAATTCTTGCAATTGACGCAGCAAATCCAATCCTTTCCAACATAGTGTCGAAAATCACACAGGCAGATAGAATGGAGAGAGGTTGTCGTCTTGTCCTATTTTTAATTTTTTTCTCGCTCAGTGGTATGCTTGGAGGATGAATTTGAAGCCAAATTTATAAGTGAGCTGTACTAGCAGTGGCTTTATGCAGATCTTCCACCTGAGTTTGATTCTTGGAACTGTCTAGTAAAATACGTATTAATTTTCTTGCCTCTTTTATGATGCAATCTATTCTTATCATAACCTCTAGAGTCTCTCAAAAATTCAAGTAAACTGTCATCTACAATTCTACCGGTTCTGGTTTCTGCGGAAGGAAGCGTATTTAGAAATACATTTTTGCCAAATAGATACAGACCAGTTCCTCTGAAAACATCTTGGAGATTGGATTTTATATTGAGTGTTATACAAGTCAATAGTCTTAGGGGGAAAATAGGAAATTCTTGTTTACGGAATTGTTCCTCGATGCCTAAATTCTTGTCTCCATTTATCCAAAATTCTTCGCCACTGCTTTTTAATGAGACCAAAAACGCCAACGTCCAATGGCTGGAGCAAGTGTGTGGGCTTAGGGGGAAAAGCACTGAAATAGATGTTATTGTCACCCAAAACAACGACCGTTTCATTTTCTTCTCGATTGGCATCAAAATGCGGCGACAACAATTTCAAAAAGCACAGTTCAAATAACTTCATATCGAACCATCCCGATTCTCTGTGCTTATATATAGAAGCCCTCCTTTGGTTCAATTTTCATATAATTTTGTTGACTTATAAATAGCCATAGGCAGCAATAAAACTCCTGCCGCCGTTCCACAAAACATTGGAGTAAGAACCGCGTAAGAAAATAAATTCCGGCAACATGTGGATCGAGCAAGTTGCTATAAAAGTGAACGATGGACCGGAACTAGAGGTAGAACTGGAAATAGAAAATGCGGAAATAATTGTGCATTATCCAGAGTATCTTGATAAACCAATCGACTATCATTTCGCAGTCATAGATTGTGGCCGACCGGATCAGGACGAAGCAGTAGATTTAATCCATTTGTTACATTGAGGTAAAAATATACTACAATTTCGCTTTGCTAGTCAAGCGACCAAAGATTTATTTCTGAAGTGTGCTTTACGAGAGAGACAAATAGACTTTGGTAATTCCAGCACTTGTACAACTCTATCACCACCGCAGGAAATTAAGAAAAGAATATTGAATATATCTGTGTATACTCGTATGTATATTAATATGTTAACTTATTTTTATATTAAAATTTCTAGTAAGTATAAAAAAAAGATGTTTTCATTATTGAATCAAACATTTTTGTCAAGTACAATCTTTAAGATTAAAACTTTAAGCGATTATTATAAATTACCAGCCGAATTACTGACATAGAGCTGGTATATACTTTTTCTCCATCCGTTTTTCTTTATCGAAAGTTTTTCTCGTTGTGCTTCTTTTAGTATTGGGACTTTTTTTCTCAGCCTGTTTGTTGTACTTTAGTTGCCTTATATATTTAAATTCTTCTTGCATAGATTAATTATACATACTTACTTATGTTCTCATTCATTGTTATTTTTTGGTTGAGTTCGGTTGTATTATATACCGCTTTAAACATATTTATTTGCACCTACATACATCCGTTACTATTAAAACAATGCGAATCGGTCAAGTCAATATTAGATCACTTGCTCCGAAAATTAATGAAATTCGAAATGAATTAACGGTACGAAACTTTGATTTGCTAGCGCTAACAGAAATATGGCTTAATGGTCATATTCCTACTAACTCCATCAGTATCGACAATTATTCTTTCATTAGAAAAGACAGACAAACTAGTGGTGGTGGTGTAGGTTTACTCTTAAACAAACAACTCAAATATTCTCTTATTCCTACAAATGATGCAATAGAACAGCTGTGGGTGAAGGTTGAGCTAAAGCGCAATAATTTCATCCTAGGAGTAGTTTACCGCCCACCACAACTAGATTACAAAATATTCACGAATGGAGTGGAGGATTCTTTCGCGATTTGCTCTTCCTTGTCAGATATTATCTATATTTGCAGTGATTCTATATTTTTTTGTGAGTTTGCAGTTTCTTTAAATTTAGAACTGGATCAAGCCACTAGAATACATAATGGGCACGCCTCGCTTCTGGATCATATTTACGTGACTGATTCTAGTACAGTTGCAAGGTCGGGTGTCCTTGACTGTATTATATCGAATCATAACTTTATTTGCTTTGAATTAAATGTAACCGCCTCCACTGCTTCCCCCAAGCTTTCTACGTACCCCGATTACAAAGGCATTAATTTTGAAAATTTCGACCGTGATCTACAGCTACTGCCCCTCCAGACAATCTTTAGAATTCTTAACATAACAGAAAAAGTTACTTTCCTAAATGACTATTATATCTATTTGAGAAGCACGCCCCACTAACTACCCGCCGTTCTGCTAAGCCACATACGCCATGGTTAACGGACAATCTCAAGTACATCATGGGACTGAGGGATAAAGCTAAGTCTAGATGAAAAGAAGTACTGGCTGTACTCGTTTAAGTTCAACAAGGTGAAGATTTGGGTATGGCAGCCAAAATATCCAACAAAAGACTGAGATATTAAATTCTGAGCTTTCGCGATTTATTTATTGCTTCATCAGAGAATTAGCTACAACCAATAACAATATGATAGTAAAGATATAATAAAGTAATAAACTACTTACAGTTGAGTGTACATTAGCGAATAGTAGCCTTGAAACATTCTCAGTAAACATTACAAACACATTAAAAAGTGGTTTAACAATGAAGTCACATATTAAAATTGATATTAAAAGTAAAACATTAGAAATGGAAACGCTAGGAACGACCACGTCGAAACAAACGATAACGCACAAGAAAATTGGCGCAAAAACACCTGGGAAGGTTAAGACCAAGGTTGGTGAAAAACAAATTGAACTAAATGCACACGTGCAATGCTATACTGTGTGAACAAGTCATACAGGATGTTAAAAATGTACTGGCAAGGCATGTAACAGAAAGTTAAGTATTATAATGTAAATTGGTATCTAATTCAAATAGTAGGGCTTAAATGTTACTGAAGTGACTGATGTCACTGCGGAAATTGATACTATTTCTATTAATATTGATGAAATACATTTCATTAAAAAGTCTTTTGTAATGCAAATGTTCAGTGGTTAATACTGACACATCAACGAAATTGAAGTGGTGGCCTGTATCAAAATAATGGTCAACAAGGGCAGATTTATTGGTAGTATTCGGCTTATACCTGCAATCATTAATGTGACGTCTGTTCAATGTAGACAGAGTCACAACGGGAACACGGAATGGAATAGACTACATCAGACAACAGGGGAAGGCGTACAGGGCCCTTAAGCTTGCAAAACAATTTGCTAAGGGTATGTATATTACATTTAGCAAGGTGAACCGGTAGGTTTTTGAAACAGACCGCAATTTTAGGGGTCGGAGATGGTATATACGGAAATTTATAATATTTGATATCATCCTTATCACTCAGAGGATGCTGAGCAGTAGGAACAACCTGTACTGTATTAGCAGAAGAGATGTTATATAAAATTTGCTTGACAATACCTGGTGGATAACTATTGTTAACAAAAGTATTAAACAGCTTACAAAAGTTGACACTATGGAACTGGGGGGTGGGAAATCCTAAACAAACGGCTCTCAATAGCTTTTAACGTGTTCATTTTCTGTGGGAAAGGATGGTTGGAATGAAAGTTGAAGTATTTTCCAGAGTAAGTTGGTTTGGTGTACCAATCTAAAATGACAGTCTGGTCGTCAGTTCTGATCACCTTTGTATCCAGCAAAGGGACACAGTTATTATGTTCACGTTCCACTGTAAGTTGAATGGAACTGTGGAGGCTAGTGAACATATCAAGGGTTGATTCAACCAAGGACACGGCAGTAATAAGGTCATCCACATATTTGGATATTTTGTTTTCTTTTTCTTTAGCAGGTATATTGTCTAAATATCTGTATATTTAAGTTTTTCTTTGTTTGCTGTTGTAATGTCTGAATGGAGAAAACAATAAATGGTTTATTATGATTATTATTATTGCGCTGATTGATGTTCTTGAATGCTCTCTCACTCGCTCTAATCGTTTTCTTCATCCCGGGACAAGAACTTTAAGTGAACGTAATCTGTAATATTCTCTCAATCGTAATTATAAATATTATGAGGCTATGTAGTGAGCTCAGTTTTCTCTGCAGAAGCTCTCTGTTTCTGAATATTTGTAACTAAACGAACGGAAATTTCGTTTCTGACGACAAAAGAATCAACTCAGTCATAGGGAATCCCCAATCACTAACAGTTCCCAGTGTTTCTGCTATTAATCCTTCTTCGACTTTAGGTAAAACGGTTGGATGTTCAAGATTATTTTTATGAGACCCGCGAACTTTGTACAATAACGACTGTTTAGGAAACCAAAATATGATTTATTTTTTCAAGTAGACTATTTTTGTTATTCGATTGTCAAGTCAAGTTTTGTAAATTGTAATTAGTCATTCATTGTACTTTGTGCAAGTTAAAATAAAATATACATTATTAAACACAATCTTCGTTCGCAAATCATTTCCAACGGTCGCCAAACAACTAAAAAATATACCTATACAGCCTTACAAACTGTGGGTGGCGAAAACACATCCTAAAAAAATGCCCTAAAAAGATTCGTTGCCAGAAGAGGAAAAATAGCCAATTTGTACTCCGACAACGCAACCAATTTCATCGGCACACATAACGAAATAAAAAGGCTCTACTCTCAATTTGCCTCACAAAATTTTAAATATAGATTTTCGAAACTGTTTTCTGAAGACAACATGCAATGGCAGTTCATCCCCCCACGAAGCCCACATTTTGGTGGCCTATGGGGGGCAGCTGTAAAATCAATGAAGCACCATCTACGACGTGTTGCAGGAAATACTTTATTAACGCTGGAGCAACTACAAACCCTTTTAATCCAAATAGAATCAATTTTAAACAGCAGACCATTAACCCCAATTTCCAACGATCCTAACGATTTCTCATTTTTAACTCCTGCTCATTTCTTGATTGGAGACACATTCACGGCAATTCCTGAACCAAATTTAATGCATTTAAAAACAAATCGCTTATCACAGTGGCAAGTAGTAGAAAATGCAAAGCAACATTTTTGGAAGCGATGGCATCGAGAGTATTTAAGTCAACTTCAGGAGCGAAAAAAGTGGAACAAGACAACCGCAAACGTGATACTTCCTGGACAGTTAGTTATCATCAAGGAAGACAACCTTCCTCTTTTTCGATGGCTCACTGGCCGAATTGAAAAAGTCCATCCTGGATCCGACGGCTTTAATCGAACAGCTACAGTGCGTGTAAAGGGTGATCTTCTTAAAAGACCTGTAATTAAATTATGTGTTCTTCCATTTAATTAATTATTAGTGTGTATAGTAACTTGAAAGTCAAGCCTTTCAAAGGGGCCGGTATGTTTAGGAAACTAAAATATGATTTATTTTTTCAAATAGACTATTTTTGTTATTCGATTGTCAAGTCAAGTTTTGTAAATTGTCATTAGTCATTCATTGTACTTTGTGCAAGTTAAAATAAAATATACATTATTAAACACAATCTTCGTTCGCAAATCATTTCCAACGGTCGCCAAACAACTAAAAAATATACCTATACAGCCTTACAAACTGTGGGTGGCGAAAACACATCCTAAAAAAACCTCAAACAAACGACGTTCTGTTTATTTTATACTCTTCAGCGGCCGCCTTTTGTGATAATGTACCGCTTTTTACTTCACACACGGCTTTTTCTAGGCCTTCTTTACTATAGTTTTTGTATTTACGGGCACCTAGATTCTTTTTGTAGATTCTAACCATTTTTACACAATGTTTTTAATATTTAGGACACAATAACACCTTGATACACAGCAGAATGCTCAAATATGCGTTTACTAATAAGAACGTTACCATAACCTCAGTTTCTGAAATTTAGGAGGTTTAGGAGGTTAGGTATAGTATATGACCTATATATATACTTACATATGTATATCAGTCATGTTTACATAGGTACTATCAATTACAGTTTTATTAGTTATACACGAGTTCCACGCCACTAAATGTGATAATGTAACATTTAATCGTATAATTGTACCGCTAACTATGGAGAAAACGTCTTTAATTTTCCACAAAAGACTTTAATGACGATGGTTTACGATGTCTTGAAACAAAATTAGCTACATACGTGGTTATCGTAAGCTGCATAACGAATGTATTTCTAATCCTATTACATAAATTCGTGTATCGGTAACGATCAATTAAACTAAACTTAGCGGATGCTAGCGCTTAGTTTAATGTTCAAGCACGCTTTAGCTATTTTCAGCTTTAACGTATACATAAATGTTTTACCTGTGGAACCATGTGGAATGATGCAACTTAATAAAGCCTAACTAGATTATGTTAAGATGCATATTAGCAAAAATTACAGAAAAACAATCTGAAAACATTCTTTTAATTGAATCAGAAGAAACCTGTTTTATATATGTAATTAAAAAGAAGGCAGCAATAAAAAGTTATATATTCTTAATATAGTCCCTTATATCCTTTGTGCCTTTTCACGTTAACAGATTCTTCGAGATACATTAAGTTTGATTGTTATGCCCTAATTATGTGTTCTTTGTTAAGTTTACTAAAGTTGAGGAATTAATTATTTCCTTGTTAGTGCTAGAATTTAAGTATGGTAATCAAATAGCTTGCCTCTCGGTAACTTGTGCATAGTTGTTACTTACACTCTTTGGAATAGCGTAGCGTTCACAATCTTGTCAACTTTGTGGATATTAACTATGGTAAGATATATTGCATGTCTGTCGTAACATATGTACAGGGTGAGCGAAACTCGATGTCTCAGCTCTTTTATAGGAAAAGAAAAAACGATAGACGAAATCTGAAAAATGGTTCTCAAATGAGAGTAAGGTCCATTTTAAGCCGAATTTGTATATTTTTTCATATTTGGAAAATGAGAGAATGACGTCATCGATTTATTTTTTCCCTGAAACATACCTATGTTTTGGTATATTTAAAACGATTTAACTTTTCTAAACATATTTTGTAACTAAGAAGATTTCTGTTTAAGAATTGTAAGCAAATTTGTAAAAAAAAATTATCAAAAATTTGCAATCGTCACGATTTAAACAAGTAGCCTTTTGAAATAAATAGCACTGTCGCATCTGTCAATAATTAAACATTATTAATTAGTATTGATTATTAATTTAACTGGAATTATTGTGCAATAATGACACGTCCAATAAACTCACAGATTCTTATTTATTTAGCAGGCAACCGGTATTTAATTTAACATTGAAAAGCACATAGTATATGTATATGTTACTACTATTGCCACAGAAAGAAACAAAATATGTAGGCAGTCACTACAACAAATTTTCAATGTAACCAGCTCCTACATCTACACCCTTATCCAATCTCCGCCCTACTTCTCTCACTGACCCCTTACGTAACACTTCTCTAGATAGTCTCAAGCATTTCAGATTTTTTGTTTCAAATGTCCCATATTAACAGATGGTGTTCTGTAAACTTTATTTTTTTAAGTTTCCCACAAAAAAAATGTCTAGTGGGTTTCAGTCAAGTGATTTAGCTTGCCACTGTATAGGTCCATTTATACCTAACCAATTTTCTCCATAATTTTGATTTAAATATTGATGCACAATTCTTGCTTTATGCGGTGGAGCTCCGTCATGATGGAAACACATGTTTAGTCGCAGCTGTAATGGCACATTTTCGAAAAGCGCAGGAAGCTTTTCTTGAAGAAATTGTAAATATCGCCTACTATGTAAAACTCCTTCGTAAAAATATAGACCAATCGAATGACCATTAATAATACAACACCAAACGTTAATTCCGAAGTGTCCTTGATTTTCAAAAAGATTGGCAAAATGTGGATTTTCAGCAACCCAAAAATGTTCATTTTTTTTTGTTGGGCTTACCGTTGCCAACAAATCGGCTTTCGCCGGAATATACTGGTCGTCTACTGAGTAAGCCGTTTTATTGTGATTATGTTCCACAACAAGATATCTTCATAAATTTTAAACTGTCTGTATGATTTATAAGAGATGTCGCTGTTGCATAGTCTTGCATTTTGTTTCTACGGATCGATGCTATCTGCTGCAACTCTTTTAATTTTCATAATCTTTTTAATTGTGTTCGATAGTTTCATTGACCATTCTGTGCTTCACTAATGCTACATAAGTGTAGGCTATAGGAAGGCAGGGAAGTTACGGCCAGTAACCGTTAAGACATTCCTGTCTTTACGAAAACTAGGTCATTGGTATAACCGAGAATGTAAGTTGGACATTATCTGCGTTTAACAGCATAGGTACATATTGCAGAATCAATGTTTTTACTCGACTCCAATTCGATCCAATTAAAGAGATGGTTTGGGAAAATAAAAGCAGTTTCTCGAATTGTATTTACGAATTTTTAATTAGAATTTTTGTTTTCCAGAAAACTTGATGGGAATATGTAAATTAATGGACGTTGAAATCCGAACATTTTACCGGAATTTAACGTAAAATTTTTCAAATATTTATCCTGAAATGTCTGCCTTTTAATTAAAGTTTGAAAAATAACGGACAATGGAAATTCAATTATAAAACATTTGACAGTTACAAAAAGGTATACGACAATAGTACTTGTGTGATGTGTTAACTTTGCGGTTGTATATACATATATGTATGTACAGACTTGCATATGTATGTAGGTATATCACAAATGTATTTATTCGCTGACAGTTTTGTAATGAATAACTAAGTTCAGATAACTTTTATTTCCGTAGTCTATTATCAAAATATATAAAACTTAATCTATTATCCACTAACTTTGGAATTGATATTATTTCAAACATATTAGAACAGAATATCACAAGAATTGATATTGTTATAAATCGATTTCTCAAAGATAGCTAAATCTATCTACTAAATATTCTTTGACTATAGAGCTACGTGATAGTATAATGACATTTTATTGGGTTAGAAATTTATTATCTAATGAAGAATTTTATATTACGTAGTTGCAATGTTATACACGCCAACATCGACACACGACGCCAACCTACAAAATATACTAAAATATACTACGAAACTGAAATTACGACTCAATAAATCGCATCTGTTTTCTGTTTTAGGAACCTAGATCTGTTTCCTAGGTTAACTGTTGAAAGCACGAGTCAAAACTTTCTTTTCTGAAATAGTTGCTCGCTTGCCACATATAATTTTTATGGCGTATTAACGATCGCTAAGAATCAAATAAACACATAATTTAATTACATCGTGCTTAATTTATTCAACATAAAATTACTTAAAGCACTACTGTATCGTAAAGCTTTAATTATTTAATTTTTTTGTTTGAAAAGGTTCGAAAACTCCAATCAATAACAAAGGTATAGTAGGCTATGTTATGTTTTATTTTTTAAGGCATACTGAAGTTAACTGCTCAAAACATATGAGACAGTTTATCTAGTTTACATAAATGCTTTTCTGGTTTAGAGGTTGTAACCTCAGCACAGCTGGCGGCTTCCTATGATGTATTTTAGTTTCTGGAAATGCGGGCGGCTTAATTGCGATTGTACGGCAGTTAAAATGCTTCCACGTTTCCGAAAAAGTTATTGCACCCAGCCGATCCCATACCTGCTAAACAGTTCAAATTAAAACATCTCGATTTATTAGCTTTTTAGGTTTTTAGTACATAACCTGGATTTGTCGCAATCTAATTGGAATTTATTCTTTTTTTTTGAAAGAAGTTATTAGTCTTGTATTGTTTGTTCGGCCAATGGTTTTAATGAAAGATGTCATGACGCACAGAAGAAAGAAGTCGATAGTGATGGGAGTGGAAAATTCCATCAACAAATATTTGGAAAACTGATTTTGCCAATCTTTTGCCTTGCGAATTTCTAGCTTGTTTCGTATATGTTGCTGACTACATTTCGTATTTGTATACATAAAATTACATTATACCGATTTATTTCCAAGAAAGTTCCAACAAACTCCAAAGAGCGAATTGTTAGCTTTCAAAAAAATTTTCACCATGTCTTCCTTTACATGAAAAAACTTTGTTTTGTAGCACTAAAGTAGTTTACCAATGGTAGCCTTAATAGTAACGTGTCTGCCATTAAGCTGTTGTAATAGTATGTATACAGCACACCTAAAAGAATTTTGGAGAGGACGATCAAGTAACGAAACGGGCGATAAGTTAATTAGCATGAAAAGCTCCAGCTGCTACCATCTTATGTTGTGCTAGACAATTATCATGTTGAATCTACATATTTTAACACAGTTCTAAGCTTATGTTCAACGACTGTTCATTTTATTGATACATTTCACTATTCGAGTTGTCCTCAATAATGGGGGCGATGATATAGCAGTTAATTTTTCTACATCCAAAATTCATAGCTCCACAATGCTGATAAATGATTTGGCGAAGCCAGTGCTGACTTTTCACACCACAGTAATTTCACTTTAGAACAGTAGGTATTAGTAACATATTTCAGCTTGATATTGTGCTGTGACCAGTGATTCTTTTTTGACAAACCACAGGTCGTCGACGGTGCATATAGTTGGCCAGTAGGTACATAGTAGGAACTGTTTCATATCCTGGAACTGATTGCAATCACATTTTTTTTTGTTTTTGTCTTTGAGACCTCATTTAATCAGGTTAGCCTTTACCACTGCTGATACGATTCCAAGTTTCCGAGTTTTCCAAATATTCCAGTTTGATAGAGCGCCTTTGGGGATTCTCTGTTGAGCATGATAGTCTGGCTGGTGGGTCACTGAACTCAGTGTATCTTTCTGTGTGCTCATGATCCACTCTTCGAGATTTAGTGTTTATAGGGACCTGATGGTTATTACTTTTCAAGATATTTGAAAATATTGAGAGTTGAGTTACTAATCGTACATAAAACGTGTAGGTATTTTATGCAACGGTTTTTCGGCAATTTAATTAATTTTTGACAATTAAATTTCTCTGATATTCTTGCTGGCGTGCCACAGCGTTCTACACTGGGTCCTCTTTTGTTTACACTGTACACATCTTAACTACATAATTGCTTACAACATTGTCAATTTCACTGTTATGCGGATGATACACAAATTTATATCTCGTGTTCACCAGATCAGGTTGAGTATACGTGCTCGCTCTTAAACCAGAACACACTTGCGTCTCAACACTCGCTTGGTTTAAACCCCAGTAAGTCAGTGGCGATTGTGTTTCATAACAAAAATGTTAATATAGATGGTATTGATATAAGAATTAACAATACTACTCTGCCTATAATGGAATCCTCAGGAAATCTGGGACTTTATATAGATAATAAGCTTAAATTTAAACTCCATGTCTCCAAGTGTCTGCAACGTTCTTATGGAGCTCTAAAACTTATATTTCCGCATCGATATATTTTAAATACACAAAATAAAATACAACTATGTGATTCTCTAGTTCTATCCCAATTATCGTTTGCCGATACTGTATATGGTCCTTTTCTCGATCAGGTCGACAAATATCGTATACAAGAGCTGTAAAATTCGTGTCTTCGGTTAATATTTGGAATACGAAAATTTGATCGAATTAGTCATAAACTGAAAGATGTCAAATGGCTTAATATGGAACGGCGTCGGTTTCTTCACAGCGCCTGTGTTTTTCATCGACTTAATTATTATAAAATTTCATTTAGAACGGACGTGCA
This sequence comes from Popillia japonica, assembly GCA_004785975.1. Taxonomy (NCBI): domain Eukaryota; kingdom Metazoa; phylum Arthropoda; class Insecta; order Coleoptera; family Scarabaeidae; genus Popillia; species Popillia japonica. The sequence goes on from SMLS01067739.1 coordinate 16,665, forward strand.
TCATCTGAACCTTCGATTCAGAAGACAGCTGACTATACCTCAACACAAACTCTCTTTTTCCAAAGGTCGTTTTCATATCAGACAGCTAAAGTATACAACTCCTTTCCTACTTCATTCACGCAGCTCGATCCCATTAGGTTTAAAATAGCATTGCACAAGTATTTACTCCAGCTGGATTAAAAATTTACACGAATTGCACTGGCAGATTGTTTCTCAAATTTGGCGGGGACTGCATATGGTGATGCACATATATTGAGTGGTAGAAGTAATATGCCTTTTTTTTGTTTTTGTATTGCAGCAGTTATTACTGCGGTCTTTTTTTGTATTAGGTTAAGTTGATCAGCATTGCTGGACTTCGCCTTTTGTTATTTGCAATAAATATTATTTATTATTATTATTATTAATACAAATTCATACATGCAACAAGAGATGGCATCCTTCGCATTTTCTAGGTATTCTAGGAAATAAACTGTTTATGTTAAAAAAATATTTAATATCTCTCATAGTTTAGTAAATTAAAGGTTATGTAAAACAGATATGCCACAGAAAATGTGTAATTATTAAATTAAGATATATAGAAGGCGGAACTTGACAGCTGTCAATGTCATCTTGTTACTACGCCACATCTTAAATACATTACAACAATAAAAGAAAGATAAAATAAAGAGACGTAAGTCATAAACAGGGTTTCATTGAAAGCGTATGGCGTGATTTATACGATTTGTTCGCCGAGGAATCTATTCTCAGAATTACTACTTGCGTAGTAGATATGTTCCTAGGGATTCCGGTAAATTTAATCTTAACCCTTGGCCCTCTACATGTATGTATAATTTTAACATCCACTTTCGGAATGACCGTCTTCAATTCAATGGTTGGCAAAGGATAAATCTGGTTTGTGTAAATTGAATGATCACTTATGTTCTTCAGTTTTGTGTGAGAAGCTGTTTCTACTCGGGCCAATGTTAGTTTCTACGTAAAGTTGGAACCTTATTATTAATTTTAAAATGACTTCCTGTAGAAATAAAAACACTTCTGTATGTATAATGTATGTACTCTAAAGTATACTTTAGTTAGAGTCTAACATTTTTGTTGCATTATTTTCATCTGAAACGTCACATTATTATTTGAATTTAAGTTCTGCTATTTTGAACAGGAAATACTTATGTTTTTTTCTTTTTGTCCTAAATTGTAGCTTGCACTTACACTTATACTAAGGCATATTTGGTTTATTTGCAACTAATTATGAAGTAAAAGTGTTTTACTTTTTATATTTAGTTACACAATTTAGGCTTCCACTAAAATAATTTCTTCGTCACGGCGATTTTTCTAGTAAAAATTATTATTGGCTGATTTATGAACATTGGGATAGAAAGTGGTGGAACGGGTTGATAGATCTTAGTTGCCGACGGCTGTGGTCGCGGGTGGTGGAACGTGTAAAGTGTGAAAGACTGTCCAGAATTGCGGAATATGCTAGAAAATAGCGGAAAGTTTCGGAATGTGGGGTTTGTAAGGTTGTGGAAAGCTGGAAAATGTGGCAAACTGTATGGGAAAGTATTGGAGTGTTTTGGAATGTGGTTGAATCTGTTAGAATGTGACGAAAAGTAGTGGAAAATTAAAGCATTGAGGAATGTTTTGCGATGTGGTAGGATGTAGCGGAAACTGGTGAAACGGATTGAAACATATACAGTTCCAAAGAATTGTGCAGAGTTATGCAAGGTGGTGAAATAAATTGTGGCGAGTTCTAAAGAGTTGTAAATTGTAGTAGAAACTTGTGATAGGAAATTGTGAACAAATCGAGCAAAACACACTTTAGACACCAATATCCCGGACACAAGAGGTGCTAGAAAATTGCAGTTTTCACTAACATATTTCTTTTTTCATTGTCCGCCTACTACATCTTCAGAAACTTAGATTAAATCAGCAGGGTAAAAAGTACATATATCCGAAAAACTAAAAGAGTCGCCTTTTTCAATGCGCAATAGCCGTCTTGCGAAGGCGCTTCTACTCATTGATCGATTAGACTAACAGAACGAAAAATGCTCACAAACTAACAGAATTACATAGCTGTAGATTTTGCTTAAATAATATTTTCCTGAAGATGCTTGAGTTACATACTCAGCCTTGGCGATAAAGCCAATAGGATAAAAATATGAATATTTTGGAAACTAGCTTTTCAATTTTTCATCACACTCCAAACCATTCAAGCACTTTCAGACACTTTGCTTCACTTTTTAGAACTCTTCAGCACTTAGCACCGTATTTCACCACATTCTAATATATTCTACCTCATTCCATTACTATTTATCACTATCGGCCCTATACCATTAACCACGCTCCACAAGATTTCGTCATTTTCACCATTTTCCGCCATATTCCTACAGTTTTCACTACATTGAATCGTAGTGTGCGACATATCACCATTTTCCACAAGTCTTCGCAACAGCTTACAACTTTCCACCATCTTCCAATACATTCCACGATTTTTTAATACTTTTCTTCTCTTTTTACTTTTTTATTACATAGCCGAGCACTTTCTACGTGTTCCCACCACATTTTACCACTTTGCACTACGTTTTTCTACTTTTCAGCATATTTCCGATACATTTCTCTATATTTCAGTATTAGCCATCAGTTTTGCCAACATTTTTCTCTACAAACTTTTCGAAGCTTTCTACCACTTTCTGGCTTACTTCCTTGTCTACCACGTTCTACCAGTTTCCAACATTCCAGCATTATTTATCCCTTTCCACCAGTTCTCTCCATTACTTTATACCAACGGCTATTGCTAGTTTTGGGCATGTTTCACAGTTTTCACCTCGTACCATCGTTTTTGCAAAGTACCCCATTACGCTCAACAGCTTCCTACTAGGTATTATCCACTAATTTTCACCGTTTGTTTACCAACTCCTACCATTTTCCACGATAGGGTTTCATTTATCGACGTTATCCATCATGTTAAATATGTGTATCACTTTCCACCATTATTTATCATTTGTCCAACACATTTTATTATTCGTCGATACTTCATTTTCTGATGTGAAAGAGAAACAAAGACTTCTTCTTTTATTATTTTTAGAAAATCCCCCAATTTGATGGAATGTGGTGAAAAATAGTGGAAAATTGTTGG